>JAJLTU010000033.1:0-157230 GCA_030568295.1 Myxozyma neotropica
GAGTTCAGTCGTGTGCTCTTCCGATCTCCCCCCCCGGCATCTCGAGGGTAAACTTTACCCAACCTTGCGGTTCTCGAGGTTCGCTTCCCTCTTATATTCGCTATCTACGGCCACCTTGAGTCCGAAGATTGTAAGCGCCAACCACCACCATGGTTTGATAATGGACCGGACCGAGGCCATTGTGTGACGAAAAAGTTTAGAGCTACCGAACTAACGGACACAATTTCTTCATTTTTATCCAAAATGCGACATATTTGCTTCTTGTATCAGAAATCTGTTCCTTGGCTGTGTCAGTTGTCCCGAGCCCTATTTCCCCCTGCGGCGCGACTCTCCGCCCGAGTGCTCTCTTTAAGAGGGATTTTGAGGTAGAAAACTGCGGAATTAATACGCGGAGCTTGCGGCGTTAGGTTAGCAATTATTGCATTTGTTAGCTGTCGACGGATTCATGGTCGGTGGTCAATATAGACTAGCAAAAATAGCTGACAGGCTGCCAGAGAGAACGGGAGTGAATATATATTCACCTATATGGCCAGCCCCCAATTATTTTGTCTTCGCTTCAGACCAAAAATACAGTGAAGAAGCCGTTCTATAACCACTTCTAAGCAGCCTATTTCCAATCCAGTCAAGCTCCCATGGCGCTTCCGGTCCTTCCCAGTGCTCTTCCCTCGCTCAACGATCGCGACGCGATCATTGATTCTCTCTACCGGGGCGTATCCTCGTTCGACACCGCAGACGAAGCCTCTTTTCTATCAGCTTTCACTCAAGACGTTGTTTTCGAGGTCAATGGTACTCTTATCAAGGGCCTGCCTGCCATTCAAGCTGGAATATTTGGGACCGTTTCTAAACTTAACACCACCCACTTCATCACCAATGTCCGTGTCAATCATAAGACAGGCGAATCCACAGCCACTTTGACCGCCCATGCATTAGCTCAGCATTACCGCACAGGCCAGGGTTTTGAGTCGGATCAGGAGAGCCTGCTGACTGGCAGTCTGTACTACTGTGAGTTGGTTAAGGATGATAGCGACGGGTTGTGGAAAGCTAAATTGTTCCAAATGCGCTCCTCTTGGGCTCAAGGTGAGCGGGGCATTGCCCGGGGCAATTAATCGACCAACTACGAGCACTATGGTTGAGTCCGTGAAAGGCATGATACAACTTGGAATAACGACACGATTCGAAGATGCATCAGATGCATCAATATTGGTAGTATTAACTCGACAGTACGGCTTGTATGATACCGAAGTTTGCATGCAAATATTTTGACAATAATTTCAAGAAACACCAGTAGAATTGCTAGTACGTATACATAACAGATAACTCATCAACCGTATCCATAGTGAGGCTATTGCTACTCGAACACAGCGACAAATCTTGTCCTGCTCTGAAATCAGGAGCCAGAATCCCAAGCTAATGAGATTTTGGCGAAAACTCTAGATCTAGCTCCAACTCTAAATATCATTCTGTAGCTGTTCTATGCACATTGTAGGCTTCACGAGTACTCTACCAAAGACACAGGTATAGACTAATGGGCCTCTTAGTGAATATGTTTGTCCCTTCATCTCAATATACCTCTTCCAATATTAATTGCTAGGCATCACTCCCCAGTCGCCTTCTGTCCAGGAAATTTTCCCAACGAAATTATTTATTTTCCATAATCCGCTATCATCCTCTCTAGTGAGATCCATATAGTAGAACACACCGGACATAAGTCTAGTTTCGCTCTCAGCCATTCCCTTTCCTTCACGATAATGCTGCGCCAGAGCAGAAGCAGTCATTGAAGCCTTATTTCCCTGATCTGAGATATTGATACGCTTATTGGTGATAAAATGTGTAGTGTCAAGTTTGGAAATTCGATCATAGTATTCGGCACGAATTACTGCAAGACCCTCAGAAATTGTGCCGTGGAAATTAATTATGGCGTCTTCAGTGAAAGCCGAGTTGAAGAGTTCCAAGTTAGCTGTATCAAGACCTAAGACGAAGCGGTAAACTGCGTCGGCGATCGCGTCACGGGGGCTATCGAAAGCCGATAGAGTCGCCGGAAGTGAAGGAATCGAAAAATCCATGATATTGGGTTAATTCTGCAGAGGAAATAGCGCGCACAAGAGAATGGACAAGCATCGTGCCTCTTCTTCGTAATCCTATATAAATAATAGTAGCGCAAGGTTATCAGGAAACTATCATAAGGTTTAGGGCGCGGCATTTGCTGGACCGGACCTAAAAGCGTTCTTTCTCCTTGTCTTCTCCGGCCGCACAGTTGTATGTCCGCCTATTTCCATTATATGTCTCTCCTCCGTGCCCCTTGTTACCTTTCTTCCAGCACCGAAGAAACACCGAAGAAAAGATTAAACCAACAACCACTAAAGAAAATGATATAACTAAAAAGGAGTTATCTCAACCACTAAAGAAAAGATATAACTTGCAACCTCTAAAGAAAAAGATATAACTAACAACCGCTAAAGAAAAGATATAACCAAAATCTCTTATTTCTGACTTCATAAAAGCAAAAAATAAAAAGCAAAAATAAAAATAAAGAAGCTGGAGCTTTATACTCCGAAACGGGGAATTGAACCCCGATTTGCCCGGTGAGAGCGGACCGTGCTAACCATTACACTATTTCGGACTTCTTGTTTAAATCTGCCGTCACAGGTCGTGATGAGGGTATTTATTATCACGTGATGCCAAATTTTGCTGGTAAATAAAAATTACAAACGAGGACCTGTCGAGCATGATCGTGCAAGACGGCATGCGGTCATTATTCATGCAGTTTATAATCGCCACCGGTTTAGGTGGAGGCTTTCCATCAAGGATGACAAGAGGGGATGGTAAAGCATGGATAATGGAAAACTTTAAGAAGGCAATGTCAGTTTTGTGAAGTTGGGGATCTCAAGAGGTTATTTTAGTTATTGCTGCAGCTTGTTGCTTTGCTCATCTCTCTTTGCTTTTATTTGCCTTTTATTGATTTCTTTGCACATTTGAGGATGAGTCGGAGAAGGCTATTTAGGTGATACCTTTTATGATTGTAACTATGTTATAATATTCAATATATCGGGGGGGCTGCCCTTTTTTGCAGTTTAAAAATAAAAATTATTCCTCAAAATATAAGGATATTATTGCGTTGCAAAGGCACTAATTAAATAATGGCATTTGCCAAAGAGACATTAGTCCTATTTGTATTCTGAAACTTGGGTTTTGTACTCCCATTTAAAAATATATTAATTACTTACGTACGAGGTTTGCACGTTCATTATTAGGATATCGTAATTATACGTATATACAAACCCGTCTACAGATATATATGATCATCATCGTCAACTCTTCTCCGTAAATCCAGGAGAGGTATAGACATGGCCCATGTCAGTGCGGCGATTGTAGGAGGAGATACCAGGAGTAGAGCGTAGAAACCAAGTTGGATTAAGGAGCCATTCAGCATAGTGGACATAGGCTCGGGTCGCAGTAGCAAGTGCCGGATCCCAGCCTGCATCGTGCAGATTCTAGCCACCGGAAACAATCCATTCCAGGAGCGAGCTACCTGATTCATGCGCAGAAGAGACGAGAAGAGCTTCGGCTGGCAGCAGAGTTTAGTAGATTGTAAATTTGATCGCCCAGTGAATTGCGATTGCCTATGCCAATGATGAGCATTGGATGAGCATTGCGTGCTATCCTTCAGTTCCACCGCGTCGCCACGACTACGAGCTATAGCCCCGTCGTCTGATGCCCTCTGATAAAATGTACGGCCATCAGTCATACAGATCCCACTCACACTTCCTCTCGTTAAAAAAACTTAGTTCCAATTGGGGTTTTCTAAGAGTCGAGAACAACGGAGCTGAAGCGATCTAGTGGTCGCCGTACGCGAGGTGGTCTGGAATACGATGTTCATATGACTCGGTGATGAGCAAAGAACAAACGCGTCAAATTGAGTTTTTACAGTGCCGCCCGCAAAGTTAAATAAACTTCAGTGCAGGAGCATCTATATCGCAGCCTCCCCCCAACCCCCCTTCCCACAGGACACACTAAGTGAGAAGTGTTATTCATTCAAGATTCGCCAATTTCAAGAAGAAATTTTTTAGGCCTAAAATAAGATTATGTAACTCAAGCTGAGGAAATAAATTACTGATCGTCGGATCAAACAAGGTTTCGCGATCATGGCATATAACAATCGGCATAAGCCCGCAACGCGTTAGAGTTTGGGGCGCGCACGCGTCGATGTCAAATTACTCCTGAAGAGGAAGAATCCAGGAGCCCCTTAGTAGAACCTCCTTAGCGTTTCTGCCTACCACTTAACCTCCAAGTGCCTCCATCTCCTTGCGCATATTCCCTCAACACTCTGCAGCAACGCAACATTGGTAACCCGAAATCAATACCCGAGGAAGCATATCTCATGGCGAGCGACGGCGGAACCACCCTTACTATCGTCGCGATCGTGAGTCTGATCTGCTCAATCTTGCTCTCGCTCTCTGTGGTCCCGCGATTCGCGGCAAAATATGCCCGTGGTTCATTCAATCACAACGCAACTTCTTTTTCCGAATTCCTTCGTACGAAATGGTATTTAATCTTTGGAGCTTTCGAACGGCGCGCTATTGGGTTTGGAATTCTCTCGACTTTGTGTTCCATTTTACAGCTCGTGCTTTCGACTCGTAGCGGAAAAGCAGAGTGCGATACCACTGCCACTGCTAGCAATGTGTATCCGATCCTGCTTTGGCTATCTGCTGTTTCCATACCTGTCGCACATGTAGCTTTCGTTCTACCTTCTATTTTCGCTTGCAATCGCGCTACGATTCTTCAGGATGAAAACCACCGCACTTCGCCATCTACCATTTCCCACAGACTGGTCATGACAATTCTCAAATTCATACTCACTTGCCTTGTATTTGGGGGAATGGTCATTGCTCTTTGGCTTCCCGTCTACATTATTTATATGAACGACGCGAGCATCAATGGAAAATGTTTCTGGAGCGAGCAGTCTTTGCTATACTATATGGGTAAATCGACATCTATCGCCGCGTGCGCGCTGCTTATAATCGTGATTCTAGCCATTGTTGGTGGGCTTCTTGCGGCTTACGTTCATGCTTCTGTATATAAAGTGAAGTCTCGGAAAGCGGGATACCGTATGGCTTCAAATGGCTATATGATCTGCGGACTCATCTATACTGTGAGTAAAGCCTCCCGTCATTGATATGATCTCAAGCTGACATTTGCGTCGTGATAGATTATCCTATTCCCTGAGATCATTTATCGATTAACCAACTCTGGCGCCACCAACGGACAGATTCCCTACAGTCTTCGAATCATCACTATGCTCTCAAACTTAATCCATGTTGTTCTACTCTTCATTGTAACAATCCTCTCCTTCAGCCTAATTCCTTCTCACGATCTTGATTACGGTGAAAATGTCGCCGAAGCAGCTATGCTTTACACTCCAAATGAGAAAGTCACTTCAAAACATTCAACCAGCAAAGGTCCACATTTTTCTCTGTCATTCTACGCATCTCCACGATATGAAGATCGTTACCTCTCAGGACTTCCTCAATTCATGCGTTTTGGCTCAAAGCCAAATCGCGCAGCTGCTGCAATGGCAACTCGTTCTCATCACGATTTAGGAAATTTTGAAGAAGATAGTGAAATTCCAATTGCAGGAATTTCAGCAATGTCAGAAATTAGACATAATTATAATTATTCTATTGATGATATTGATATTGAAATTAGTACTGTTAGCGATTCAAAAAATTCCTCAAATTTGTCGAAGAAGAATTTACGTAAATTCAATTTCTTTTGATTTCAATTTACGTTTCCCGTTTTGCTCAGATGACAGTTTTATCTTTAACGACTCTATTTTCCTACCACTTATTTGATGATTGTTTTTGTCCACATGTCTTATTTTATGTTACGTTCTTTGGGTGGCTTGCTTGCATTACATTTGGTTGCTTTTGTTCTCTTTCCCTCTTTATCGAACACTGCATAACTTCGTATTGCTTTTACAAATGTGTATATAATGACGACACATACAATTAATTAATGTCATTCACGGTCCTTATTCTCTCATGTGTTTTCAACGTTTTTCTGATGATCAATGCTTTTTATTTTTGTTCGTACTTGCATAATATGCTTTCCAAATGCTTAATATATTTTAATGAAAAATCCACGACAAAAAATCTCTAACCCTATGACCGCCATGCAATTTCAGTTATTTTTCAACTTTGTATAGCTATACAACGGCAGGAATAAAATAAGAATTAAAAATCACCCTAAAGAAATCTAAACACCACAAAAAAATGAAATCCCGAGAAAATAAAACAATGAGAGTCTGTACCGCGTATCAATAATTATAAGAATATTTCAAAAAAATAAATTCTCTATCTCCAACGCGGCTTATGGCAAGCCAAACTAGACATACTCTTTTTAGGAGACAGCGTCGGACCTCCAGATACTGCAATCGGCATCTTAGGCATCGGCACACTAGATATCTCCAAGCTATCATCTTCAGCACCCGAGCTATAGGTAATGTAGAATTTCTTCTGCGAGTTAGGCGATATTGCAGCAGCAGGGTTGATTTTATATCCTGTCGCAGATACATGATATGATTTTCCAGTAGTCATTGTCGATGGAAGCGCAGGTACTGGCGGCATTTTTTTAGTAGTTCCATTCGGAAGTGAAGTCGAAGATTGCTTTCGATTCAAATTTGGAGTACTAGCATGATGATTCAATGTCGCAGTTGGTGTCGGTCCAAATGGATCCTTAGACCCGGTCATTGATTGACGCATAGGCATTTTAGTAGCTGGATGCGCAGAAGATGCGGTCTCGGTATTCTGCTTACTTGAGGTCTGCGGTGTTTGAGGGATCATAGAACGCTTCCGCGCCTTCTGAGGGGGATCTGCAGCCGAAGTCTTAGACACAGATGTACTAGCAGGCATACTCTGTTTGCGCTGCGGAGTGGCTAGAACTGAACTAGACTTTCGCGGAAGCTCGTGTACGCTCGCTTTCTTCTTCAAAGTCGATGACAGAGTGGGGGCGGCAAATGTGCTAGTTCGGACGGGACTGGTTGTACATGTCTCAAAGACAGCGTTATCTGGAATCGTGGTCGGGATAGGTCGAACTGCAAACTTTGGCTGCGGAATAGAAGACAAGTGCCGTCCACGATCAGATGGAGTCTGTGGACGAGCAAATTTCATCGCAGATTCTGCAAGTGAAACTCTAGGCGTCCTTAACGATCTCTTCGGGACTGGAATAATAGAACGAGGAGTCGCTGGTATCTTTTTTGCTTGCGAATCCGGTAATAAAATTTTTTTTTCGCCTAACGTTGGAGTGTACATGTCGTAGACCTTCTTTCCTGCAGTAGGCATGGGAGTGCGCGAACACGGATCCTCTTCAAATGGCGATGACGACGAATCCAAGTAGTCAAGCGCCGGTTCGGCATTTGAAGCCGTACTAGAAGCAGCCGAACAAGTAGACCGACTTCGGCTGCGACTTCCACGAAAAGACATCATTGAAGAAGACCGTTGAGATGCACGGCTAGTGTTATCGCGAGGAGAATTTGCTACAATAACTCGTGTAATGTCAAGTCCATACTTCTGATCAATCTCACCCACATGCTCTTCAAAATCAGCCCAAAAATTCTTCAAATGTGCAATCTCGCGCGTAACCTCATTACTAGTAGTGACCTTATCACGGGCGGCACGCTCAAGTAGAACCAAAATTTCGAGAATTTCAGGAATGCGCTCACTCGCATTGTGCTCATAATCCTGCAGTCTTTGACTGCTGCTAAGAGGTGCAGGAGAGTCGGTAATAGATCTCATGGTGCTAATATCCAATAGTGAGTTCATTTGTTGTTCGAGAGCGCTCATCAATTTTCGTGCTTGATTTCCAGAATCAATGAGTAAAGCAATCCATCGATGTTCTCCAAACTCCTTCCGGATCGAGTCGGTATCGGCTGAGAGCTTCTTCCATTTTGCACCTAACTCCGCTCGATGCTCTTTGAGATCAATTAGCGCATTGGAAAATCTTCGTTCGAGTCGCTCTGATAATTCTACTATGCGCATATCCAAAAACTCGAGACTCATTTGCAGGGGCTGGACCTTCTTTATCAGATCGAGAAGACTGAACTATGGTTAGATCATGAATCTAATCCTAGCTCTTAAACAAAAATACTTACATGTGGTTGCGCTCTTTGTCTTCCTCAGACAAGCAAACAAATTTGCCGTGACCTGGTATAGGGCTCTGCTTCAGCGAAGCTACAAGGCCACGAACACTAGCAGAATTCTGAGGAACAGGCCAGTCAGAATGCTTCTGAAGCCGATAGTCTTCCAGCTCCAAAGCAACTTCTTGGCAATCAGAAATAGCATTAGATAAATCATCCATAACACTATCTCTAA
The DNA here is from genome assembly GCA_030568295.1 of Myxozyma neotropica. Taxonomy (NCBI): domain Eukaryota; kingdom Fungi; phylum Ascomycota; class Lipomycetes; order Lipomycetales; family Lipomycetaceae; genus Myxozyma; species Myxozyma neotropica. Next base: position 8,367 of record JAJLTU010000033.1, read on the forward strand.
GCTCCGACCACTCTAGGGCAACATCCACCTCTTCTCGAGCTTGTTCGATTGTTTTGCGAATTCCGTCCACGACGGTCACGATTTGCTGAGCTAATCTTCGATCGTCGTCGTTGACTATCGTATCTTCGCTATTTGACGATGCTCGAGCGCGGAGGAAGTCGATATGACGTTGCAAATTTGCAAACCAACGTTCAATATCAACTAGCCGATCGTTCCCAATAGTTGCAATTCGAATATTTCCGCGAAACTCCAAGGAATCAAAAGCGACTGCCGCATCTTCCAGATCGGCGAGTAGCAATTCAAGAAATGCCGGAGATGCAGTATTAGTCGGCAAGTTCAATGCTGAAAGACAAGCAGCTGCTAATTCAAAGGAAGTGTCGGCCGAAGTGTGTGATGAAGTGCATGGTTCTGAAATCGGCGATGAACTCGATTGTTCAAGCTGTACTCGTCGCGGCGGCCACCGCACTGACGGCGTCGGTGTCTGCATACTTGCAGCGGTTGAGCAGTAAACCAAAGAAGAAGAGGAAGTAGCCTCGTAAGCCGAAGAACAAGAATGGGGACGATGGAATTAGCGCAGCTCTTTGCGGCTCAATGTATACACCGCACCGCTTCAGGAGCAACGCAAATACTGAAACCGTTGCCCTGGCAAAATATGGCCCTAACCCTATCTTTCAGTGTATTTGTTGCTTGTTTCATATCAGATTAGATCACGGTCGCAAAGTGGAGAAATGCCGGGATTGGCTGACTAACAACGTAGTCATACCTAATATACTACCTTATTCATATTAAATCAAAATAGAAAAACAGATGATACTAGCTAGCTTGCCAAATTCATAAGCAAAATTCGAATATGTTACATGAAACCCTGTCGACGACTCGCCGGCGTACGACATCTGCATGCAGTAGAAATACACCAAAAGACCACACCATAATTCCTCAAAAGGATGATACGAATCGCTTCCCAAATATTGTTATTATATTATTTTAGTCCCAGATTAAGCCATTCTTCGCCGATACTCCCTTATATCGACCGCTACCAGCTGCACCAGACGAACTTTTGAAAACACCCAAGCGGGCTAGTATAGCCTTACTTGCAGTTCTAAAAGCATCACGAAGTAAAGCAAGAGCCATCACTACACACAAAGCAACGATTAAGATGACGACCTGACGAGCCGATTCGCCATCACCGTTCACTTTCAAGTTTGAGGAGATATTGCTAATGGCTCCAGCAATTTGTTTACTGCGCCCCAATCTTGAAAGAGAAGAATGGCTTCCACTGTCGATAAATGGAGAGTATTGACTATAAGTAGCATCCTCAGAATCTATGACCTGAGTTTGCAAGAATGCTTTCCACGCGTTGAAGTCACCCGGCTCAGGATACGCGACTGCAATCGTAAGAAAATCGCCGGAAAGTCGGAGATGATCAACGACCGCCTTTGTCTGTGCAGCATACCGTCCTTCACGAAGAGTCACAATAATCCGCGCGTCAGGATTTGCGCGAGTACGAGCGAAGAGCAAAAACTCATAAAGGCAATCAGCAAAGCTCTCGGGGGTGACTTCGATAATAATGTCGGTATCACCTACATCAACAATCATTGCTGTAGGTGTCGTAGGCTGAACCATTGCTTGTGCGCTAAATGAATAGAGACCAGAGTGAGGTAAACCCGGCTTGTAGTATGGATCTAAAGCGACAGGATTAAGTAGTTTATATTGCTCCGATAGAGAATTTCCGTCACCATCAGAAACAAATCGCATTTCTATTAAATTCATCTAATTAGCGTGGTACCTAGCAAAACGCGATAGAGCTAGCTTACCTGAAATTCTCGTGTCATTATCCGACACTTCCGCAGTCGTGATGTGGCTATGTCTCATACCCAAGCTTTCAGCGGCCAACCATTGCAAACTAGTCTGTGAAAACGGCTCATCTTTAAATGCATTACCTCCAACAAACTCAACATAGGGCAACAATTGAAAATTATTCACCCATTCGCGATCCTGTCGAACAAGCGTAGTGGCGATCTCGAAACCTTGCAACGATAATGGCGACGACCGTCGGGTAGACACGATTTGGACAACATGTGGATCTCTTGAGAGAGGATCTGATGGCTTCGGTTTAGACTCGAGCAAAATTCTACCCTTTTCACTAGATTCACTCGCAACTATCTCATAGGACGGAGTTGGGATGTGAATAATAACTGGTCTCTTATGAGATTCTTCAGGAGTGACGAAGGCAGAAACTTCAAAATGTTCGCCTCCATCTATAGAGACACTGTATGTTAACGTCGTAGGCTCCGTAATTCTCGGTCGCAAGACAAAGTTGCAATATTCGCCGAACGAGAGAACAGTCACGTAAGTACCGGGCCAAAGAGTGGCCTTATAAATCTCACGAAATCGGTGCCATCTTCCAGAGAACTATAGTCTAATAAGTAAAACCGCAACTAACAACAAACTATCGCGCAATTATGACATACAATGAACAACGATGGCTGACCCGATGGAGTCATCATGACACCTTCAGGAGGTTTATATTTGGGGTCAAAAGTCGTGGATTTCACACCATTCGGATCCTTCGCTTCGACGCCCACAAACCCCAGTCCAATCAAAAGTGATACAAGACAAAGAAGCCTTATACAACTACTCGATGCCGTCCTTCGAAATCCTCGCATGTTGTATATATGCTGTGAGTTGGCGGATGTTCAGTGCGGAAGTAAGAGAAAAATATAGCTGGCAGAAATCTGCGAATATATAAATGCCGCCTATATACACGGCTACTGTTATATACAACTGGCGAATCGCCTATAGCCAAAACACAAGATAAATATACCGATGCCGCTGCAGACTCCTCAGAAAAGGGAAGCAGAGATCTCGCCCCCCCCCCTCTTGAAGGCGCACACATTCAGGACCCTGTAACCATAAACTCAAAATGCGCGAATCTTATTATATTGGTTACAAGCATACCCAATAGATTACGTAATGATACTTGACGCAGTGGCTATTCTATATATACACCGCATGATTGGTTCACATACCTGCATCGAGATGCGAGGATACTCAGTGAGTAATTAAATCGTAAATCGTTTATTTAGCAGTGCCTAAGCAGTAAGATAACTATATAAAACGCCATCATCAACCTATCGCATGCAATGCCATCATCTCTATGCGAGATCCTTCACGATGTAAAAGAGCAAATACCTATCGAGTAATGAAAGATTAGCCAAAAAGTTATAATATAAACAGCATTAGTAGCAGACATGCAAACATACGCTCTAGATGCTAGAACTTGCTTTTTGCTTGAAAGCGTGACCATCGAGTCATCAAAGTTGAACCACTATACAATTACGCTAGGTTAATACTCATCGGCATGATAGTAGTGAGCAACAGGATACAGAATGCATACCAAGCCCTCCCGATTCTTCATGGAACAAGTATAATGACCAGTATTAATCTTTCCCTGATGGCACACGACGCCGAAGAGCTCGTACAAATATCTCTTGGTCGATCTCTGTCGAGTAGTGTAAGGTGTCATATCGAGTTCAACCGGGAACGGAACATGATCATCAATCTTGTTTGACTTCAGAGAATGCTCAAATCGCTATATAATTGAGTTAGTGACGTATCTTTGTATGATAGTGGGTCATGCGTGATGAACCGACTTTTAGTTGGATAGACAATACAAGCGGGAGTCGCTTTATTTTCAACTGCTTGGTTACTTCTTGCCTTGTTCCACAGAACGAGCAGCTGTACTTTGTCTCCAACTTCTCAAGACTCGTGAATCTATGCAGTTAGTAAAATGTTAGCTAATATGCATGAATCAAACTCGCTCATCATTTCATACTTCTCAAGACATTCTTGTAAACTCAAAATGCGAGAAGCGTTTGCAGACTTGCGATCTCGAAGTTCCAAGCTCAAATCCATCAACGGGTCAACTGTCACTGTCACATTATTGCAATTTGGGCAAATAATGTCACTCTCCAGTTGACCACAGAATGAACGATGGACAACGCATTCACATAAAACACTTTCGGCAGATTTAGTGGTTTGATCTGAGGTTGCATGGAGTTGATTCACAATGAATTGAAGAAACTCATGAGCGTCTTGCTCAGAGTAGCCAGCTAATGATCTCTCTGTTTTCCATGCTGTGGTTAGAAGCTGGGCCGGGCCAAATCCCGTCGTCGCTGGAGACGAAAAAAACTAGGCCATAACTGTCAGCAGTGGCGAGAGAAATAACCGATTATTATCGTAAAATATACTAACCTCAGTAAAAATCTCATCAATGCAGCAGCTCAAACAATTTTCTCGTAAGCATTGCTTGCTATCATGACCGCCGCACAAAAAATCATTTCGAATGATGGGATTATGTATAAAGCTCTGTAAAACAACCGACATAAAACAAGTTGCACCCATATTCTGAAACCCTCGCAAGCCTCCTTGAGCTTGGCATGATGGCGCACGCGCATTAGTTTCAATCAAAGCGGCGTCTTCTCCTGTAGTAGCGTTTTGTAAGCCATCGCGCTTCTTCAACTCTACTGAAGTCAGTTAGATTATCGAAATCTAGAGAAGGATGTGGGGATGGCAGAAAACCTACTTCTCATAAAGAGATTTCGTTCAGTATTGGAACGAATATTCTCCAATGTGTTGTTAAATACATAGTCACAGCATACGAAGCAATATATATTGGCTGACCGCGAATCGACTCCTACGCCCACACACGACTAGTTAGAATCAAGTTAAAGATCAAGTACGGCCGGGAAATGAAATTACATACCAAACATGTGCCCGGAATCCGTATGATGAGACTCAGAATGACGCGATCTTCTGCATCCAACAAATGGGCATTGCAAGCAAAAAAAAGTTGTAGTGAGTATCTCTCCACAGGCGCGACATCGACGCACCTGGAAGGCCGAGAGCTATAATCAATAAGCGTTAGCAATCAACAAAACGCCAAAACGCATAATTCACGATAACAAAAAGCCACTAACATCATGCTCTCTATGTCGTAACTCCAATGCAACTCTTGTAGCCTGTCTGTAACTTCTCATGGCAATTTCTCGTGATGACGAGGCCAATAGCTGCTTAGCGTGAGGACATCCGGAAGGCTGATGCGAGTACCCCCGATCCGAGCTAGCATCCGCTCGAGAATCTTCCGTCAACATGACTAAAGATTCACGTTGTAGAGCTTTAAATTGTCTTAAATATGTTGCAAGGCCTGTGGTATGAAAATATCGTCAAATCAAAGGGTTATTCCACAGCGTTGCAACTGAGATCGATGACACGTCGGCTCCTATTTACTGCAAACCCAAAAAGTTTCAAAATGCTTTAAAATAATTTCAAATCACACAATACAAGGCTTCATATAGAAATATCGGAAAACTTGCATGCGAATGCTAGGGAATGCGTTTGTACAGCCGAAAGATCGCACCGTATTAGTCTTTTTTTTAAGCTGTCGCTAATCCAAGATAAACACTCGTCGAGAAAAAAATATGGAATGGCCGATTCAAAATAAAAATGTCATTACAGCACTAAAAATCCCAAAACTAGCTCCCAATTCAGTGGAAAATATAGGCAGGCATTCTTTAATGGTGGGATCAAAGATGATATTTGCTATGAAGTCCTTGTTAGAGAATCGCTAAAGTTAATTATGTCATAAATCAAACTTAAAAATGATGCTACCTATTACGTGATGTATTTGGCTTATGTAAGATTTTGACTTTTGAGGAAAAATTTAAGAAATTTAAAAAAAATCAGTAGTCCTTCTGGCGCAATGTACCGTCACTTTTACAGCATACACAAATCAAGATGGTTACAAGTGTAAAAAGGCACTATGCCGAAAGCTCACCGGTACTGTCTTTATCAATGTCGCAAAAAGTATACGTTAGATCGCGAAAAGGAAAAGCTACAAAGATTGTTCAAGAACATTATCTAAGAACTGATATTCCATGTTCGTCGCAACTGTGTCCTATTTGCACGATTAATCCGCCGAAGGATTCGTCTGGTGCGGGTAAGTTTGAGATATTTGCTGTTATTTGAAAGACGGCTTTTGTGAGGGTATACTGATTAGATCATAGTTCGCCCTTCTGTGTTGTCGCGGACACCGCCGTCTGTGGGATCATGGGGTTCTCACTATTTAGTTCCAGACACGAATATTTTCGTGAAAGCTGTACGATCCAAGTTTCTTGCATGATAATATAAGGGCTATACTAACAATATAGGCAGATGGACTTGATGGAACACAGATCAGCTTTCTACGACGTTATTGTTCTACAAACAGTTCTCGACGAACTGCGCAATATTAGCCTTCCCCTCTACAATCGTCTCCGCGCACTAACTCAAAGTCAAGAAAAGAGATTTTACGTATTTCACAATGAGTTCAGGCAAGAAACATTTGTGGAAAGAAAACCGGGTGAAACGATGAATGATAAAAATGATCGCGCCATTAGAACGGCTTGTGCTTGGTATCGGGTACATTTGGATGAGACTATGGATAAGAGTGCGGAAGCCGCGCCTCAGATCTTATTGCTATCTAATGACAATGACAATTTACGCAAAGCTAGAGAATTGGGAGTTGTCTGCACAAGCTGTATGTTAATCTCCTCTAAGAATTATGGATCTGATTGCAATTACTAACCTGTGCGATAGTGGAGAAATACGTGAATCTTCTGACTGACAGTGATACTCTTCTCGATATGATTGTAGTTGAAAATGAAGTTAGTGATGAACCCCATAAACTAGCATATCCTGAATACTACTCCGCTTCACGTATTCAAGGTAGTATCAAAGCAGGTACTCTTCATCAGGGAATATTGAACATTAGTCAATATAACTACTTGGAAGGTAGTGTCACTGCTCCTGCTTTTGATCGGCCATTACTTGTCCTTGGCCGCGAGAGCATTAATCGTGCTATGCACGGTGATGTCGTCGTTGTTGAAGTCCTTCCAGAGTCCGAGTGGAAGACACCTTCTACTAAAATCGTCGAGGAGGATACCATTACTAAGAACGATAATCCTGAAGACGAAGAGGTAGATAATTCTTTAGTCGCGGAGCAAGAACGCATGGCTTTAGCTGAGGTTGGAGCCCAATATACTTCTGCAGAATTCAAGATTCAACGTACAGCTAAGGTCGTCGGCATCATCAAACGGAATTGGAGATCATACGTCGGACACATTGATGCTTCTTCGATTTCTTCGGATACTGTTGGATCTAGACGGCAAACATCCGTTTTCTTGATTCCAATGAATAGACGAATTCCAAAGATTAGAATTCGCACGCGACGTGCTGCTAGCCTGGTAGGTAAGCGTATTCTCGCCGCTGTTGATTCTTGGGAAGCATCTTCGAGGTATCCTCAAGGTCATTTCATCAGAGTGCTGGGAGATTTGGAAGCAAAGGGTGCAGAGACCGAAGCGCTGTTACTAGAGTATGATGTACAGTATCAGCCATTCACCCAATCTGTATTAGATTGCTTGCCTGCCGAGGGTCATGATTGGAAAGTACCGGTCGAAACTTCAGATCCTCGATGGGCTGGCCGTGAAGATTTACGTGATCTTTTGATTTGCAGTATTGATCCTCCTGGATGTCAAGATATCGATGATGCACTGCATGCTCGACTCTTACCTAATGGTAACTACGAAGTTGGTGTTCATATTGCCGACGTGTCGCATTTCGTTAAGCCAGATACGGCTATGGATACTGAAGCTTCTTCACGTGGTACAACTGTTTATTTGGTTGACAAGAGAATTGATATGTTACCAGTACTTTTGGGAACCAATTTATGCTCGCTGATGCCTTATGTTGAACGGTTTGCATTTTCTGCATTATGGGAAATGACTCCTGATGGAGATATTTTGAATACTAGATTCACGAAATCTGTTATTAAGTCGAAAGAAGCTTTTAGTTATGAGCAAGCTCAACTTCGTATCGACGATAAGAGCCAAGTTGATCCATTAACTGAAGGTATGCGAGCACTTCTACGTCTATCTAAGACATTGAAGAAGAAACGTATGGATGCTGGCGCTTTGAACCTGGCAAGTCCTGAAGTGAAAGTAAATGTTGAAAGCGAGACTTCAGATCCAATGGATGTTGAAATGAAGCAAGCACATGAGACAAATTCATTAGTTGAAGAATTTATGTTGTTAGCGAATATTAGCGTTGCGGCCAAAATCTTTGAAGCATTTCCCCAGTCTGCTATGCTTCGTCGACATGCTCCTCCTCCTAAAGAAAATTTTGAAGTTTTGGCGGATCAATTACGTGTTTGCAAGAATATGACGTTGAATGCTGAATCGTCAAAGAAATTAGCTGATAGTCTTGATGAATGCGTCGATGAAGAAGATCCATTCCTCAATACTCTAATTCGAATCATGGCTACCAGATGTATGCTCGCAGCTGAATATTTCTGCTCTGGGACTATGGCGGAATCTGATTTCAGACATTATGGACTTGCATCTAGTATCTATACTCATTGGACAAGCCCTATTCGTCGATACGCTGATATTGTCGCCCATCGTCAACTTGCTTCTGCAATTGCTTATGAACCTCTTCATGAAAGCTTGCGCGATAAGCCCAAGCTTGAGCGTGTATGCCAAAATATCAATCAGCGGCATCGTAATGCTCAGTTTGCTGGTAGAGCCTCTGTAGAGTATTATATCGGCCAAGCACTAAAAAATCGCGAATTAGACGTTGAAGGCTATGTCATGAAGGAATTTTCTAATGGGTTTGTCGTATTCATTCCTCAATTTGGGATCGAAGGTCCGATTCATATACGTGATCTTAAATCTGAGAATAAGTTTGATGAAGGAAATTATTCGTTGATTTTTAATCCAGGGGGGGATAATGAGGTATCTTTGCAGTTGTTCGATAAGGTTATTGTGCATGTAGAAACTGTTCTTGAGGAAAGTACCGGCAAACGAAAAGTTGCACTTAGATTACAGTCTCCGCAGATCGAATAATGTCAAAATATCCTGTTAGCACAAGTTTGAGTGTAAGTTATACGCAAATTACAAAATTGTCTATTAAAAATCACACAAAAATATTTCTGCCCATAATTCGAACCGGCTAACCAATATAAAAAAAATAATATGCAAGCCACAACAAAACAACAGCCAAAAAATTAATAAACCATTGTGTGCCGTATACACACATCACTAGAACACAAAAAAATTGCTATCATATATATTGCAAGGTATGGCGAAAAGAGCAAAAAGAAGAAAATCGTATATTACAAAAATAGAAACCAACCAAGAATTGCTAGAAATCTTACGAGGCTGCCGCCGCACTGCGTACTACTGTCGATGTCACAAGAGTGGGGATGACAGTCTGATAGTATGTAGTATAGGGTAAGTCGTAATAAGTGTTTGTCGCGAGTCTGTGAGTAGATACAGTTTCGTATGCGGTGTAGACGACTACGGAAGTTGTTGCGCTAGGAGCAGCGGTGGAGCTTGGCCTTCCAGAAGAAGCTGGGGCAGCAGCAGACGATACGCTTACGGCCGAAGAAACTGGTTGAGAAGAAGCAGCAGTCGCAGACGATCGCACAAGAGCAGAAGACGAAGCCGTAGGTCTGCTAGATGATGAAACAGCACTCGATGAGGCGCGACTGCTGAGAGGCAATGCGGACGAAGATGCAACCAACGAGCTCGAATGGGTAGCTGCACTACTGTCCACTGCAGAGGTTGAAGCAGAAGTAGCAATAGCACCAATGAGAGAACTTGTAGTTAACGGCGAAGCAGAGAAAGAAGACGATAATGATGACGACGAAGACGATGAAGACGAAGACGATGAAGACGAAGACCCACCCGACGACGAGTTGTTGCTATTGTTATTATTCTTCTTTGTACCGACGCCAACTCCGACACCAACACCAACACCGATGGCCACAACTAAGAACACAACCAGAGCAGCTATCCACTTCTTTTTGTTGCTCATTTTTGAGTTAGAGGCTGGGACGCTACCTTTTTCGGCCGAGCTGATGTTGGCAGGAGTCTTTGGCTCTGCGGGAGCAGCAGCGGTCTGGTGGGCTGCTGTATCAACAACGGCAGCAGCACCTGCACCGCCAGCAGCAATACCGGCAACGCTGGCAATCCCCTTCTCCTTCTCAATGGAGGAGGTTGACGTATCGGTGGGAGTTGATGGCGCATGGCGCGGCGCTGTACCTGGAGTTGCGGGGAAAGAGTTCAAGATCTCAGTCTCAGACATAGGAGGAGTGCCCGCGCCAGCGGCAGTGCCAGCAGCAGCAGCAGCAGTTCCAGGAATTGTGGCAACGGAAGAAGCGTTGTCATCGTCATCGAGTGCATCAACGTAGGCGTCGGTAGCATACGCGTCCGTGTCGTACATAGACTGTCCTGCGCTGCGGAAACTGGTGGTGGACGCCGTGGGCGAAGGAGGAGGGTCGGGGTAGTCCCCACCGGCAGAGGTAGAAGGCGGAGGCATGTCCTCGCGCACAGTCGACGGTACAGGCCCGGTAGTGGTCACGTCCGACGCGGTGGAGGGTGTTGCCGAGACACGGCGATTGACGAGAACCTCGGTGGGCTTTGCTACGACGGCAGCGGCAGTTGCGGTGGCGGTCTGCAGCTCCTCGGCCGACTCGACCGACTCGTTGGTGGAGAGCTGGTCGTAGGCTAACGACGAGGAAACGGAGGGAGAGCTATTGTGGGCAGTCATTGTTGCTGTTGCAATAGCTGAGAAAGAGCAGAGAAGAGGTCGGCGCTGCTAGATAGCGGACGGCGGCAAACAAGGAAGACGGTCAAAAGGGAATATATCACAGTTCAAAGCATGAAACGGTGACCGCAGGCGGGGAAGAAGGCGAACAGGTGTGCTCGTTTCTGGCGGAGATCTCCAAGCCTAAAACAAACAAGGTGCGTTTTCAGCTGCCTCGGACCGCACGCGGGATTCGCATTGTTGCTTGTTTTTGTCACGCGAGCCGCAGCGCCACGAGGCCCTCGGATGTGACATTGTGCTAGTTCGCCATCGCGCTGTTTATTTGGCCACGGCAGAGCTAAACTGCTTCGGGCGCTTATCGCAATCGCTCCCTTAATATTAACCTCTCCGTCAAGCAAGGCTGGCGATGCTGCCGACTATTGTGCTGCTGCTGTGCGTAAACAATATGTGTGATGTGTTTGTAGGTCTAAATGCGTTGTAAGTAACTTAATCTCTTTTGACGGCTTGCGGAGAGCGTACAAGCGTGGTGCGGCCTTCGTCATCGCCTCGGCGCTCGCGAACTTCTTCCCAACTTCTTCCCGGCTCCAACTTCCGCTCCCCACAACTCACCCGCAGCCCGCGATGGATAGACCCAGGACCGCAATTCGTCTGTGAGTCCCTGTCTTGCCCACGGATTATTTCGTGTGTCTGTAGTCCATGTCGGCCCCGCCCTCGCCGGTCTCGCCGGCAGCGGCTCGTCCGCCAAAGCTGCCCTCGCGCCAGTCCTCGCAACACTTCCGTCGCCGCTCCTCTATCCAGCAGCTGCAGTATGTGGCCTCGGTCTCTGTTGCGGGCACCTACTACCGCACCTTTTCCGTCATCGTCTTCACCACAATCGTGCTCTGTCTCACTCTCTACTCGGCCCTGCGCAGACAGTTAGATCCCAAGGGATGCAGTGCAGCATACTACTCACCCTCATACGCAAAAATCAAGAGCTTCGACACTGAACACACTCGATTCGCCTCAAAATATTCACTTTTTTTGTATCGAGAGCAGACTGTCGACAACACTCGAGAGGTAATTTACCATTGCGCAGCACCTTTAAATGACGGGCGTTGATTGTTTTTCAATTTACTTGTATGCTAATTTACGTTGAAGCCTCGCGGAGTTCCAGTTCTTTTTATTCCCGGTAATGCCGGCAGCTACAAGCAAGTTCGCGAAATCGCTGCTGAAACTGCTCATCAATATTACGATGCTCTTTTCGCAAAGGCCACTTTTAGCGATAGTGCAGGTTCCAGCAATATCGACTTCTTCACCGCGGACTTCAATGAGGACTTGACAGCTTTTCACGGTCACACTCTCCTAGATCAAGCCGAGTATCTCAATGATGCTGTCGCATTCATTCTCTCACTCTATAGTCCAATTCGGAATGGTAACGGCGAAGATTCTCCTCTTCCTCGATCAGTGATCCTGGTCGGCCACTCAATGGGAGGAATCGTCGCCCGCACAATGCTCACATTACCAAACTACAGACCAGACTCTGTCAACACGATAGTCACATTATCCACACCACACGTTGCCCCACCTGCGACATTCGATTGGGACATTGTCGATATTTACGAAAAAATAAATCGATACTGGAGAAAAGCATACTCTGAGAACCTGATTGGAAAAAATCCATTAGCGTCAGTTTCATTAATCTCAATCGCCGGTGGAAAGCTTGATTCTGTCGTTCCATCAGATTTCGCCAGTGTTTCATCGTTATTACCTTCCACCAACGGCTTTACAGTTTTCACTTCAACAATCCCCAACGTGTGGACTGGTGTCGATCATCTGGCTGTCGTCTGGTGTGATCAATTACGGCGTGCAATCGCGCAAGCTTTACTTCACGTTGTCGATTCACGTGAACCTACTCAGACCAAGAGTTTAGAAGCTCGAATGGATGTCTTTCGGTCTCAGTTCTTGACCGGTCTTGAGCCTAACGCGATTAAAAAAGTGCCGCTTGCTTTAGACCATGATACACTTCTTAAGGTTCATGATACACCCAGTATTTTTAAATCGGAGCAGCAAAAGCGATTCACTTTACGTGATTTGGGTGGTTTACGGCACCCACAAGTACACCTTTTTCCTATCCCAGCTGATATATCAGAGTCAAAAGATGATATTCTAAGTATATTAACCGATCAAACTCTTGAATTGGAAGGAAAAGATCAACGAGTTGATATCTTGCTTTGTCAGTCGTCGCATCGGAATACGATTGACTCCGATTATCTTCACACGTTTACAAACGTTCTAGACTTTTCGAAACCTGATAGCAAGACTCGTACATTTGTCTGTTCGAATGTGGCTCAAGATAAGATTGTACTACCAGCATCCACAAAAAGCTCGAAATTCTCGCACGATGGAAGCTCGTTTTCGTATGTTCAGTACAAAATGGGAGATTTATTCAAATATCAATATGTTGCTGTGCTGGATTCGTACGCTGTCGAAACCTCTGGCTTTGTCATGTTGGAGATTATAGATAGCAATAGTTATAAGTACGACATGCATCTGAATATCAAATGTGAGTTTTTGTCAATGTGGGCTTATTGATATTTAGAGTATTGTGCTAATGATTGATTAAGCTTCGCCATCTGGCGATTTAACAATGACCCTTCCCGCTGGACAGACTGGATTTTCAGAAATATCCTTAACAGGCTTGTCAAACAGTCTGATCTCTTACAAACTTGAGCTATCGCCAAGCAAGTGCAGTAAGAAATTGCGTTGAATAGTTCTGGAATATGATGAGATATCTAACCCCTATATTTTTACCAGGTGCCGATGAAATTTTCGCTCCTCTGGTGCGACAATATCTTTCTGATCCGCACGAGTCCAAATTCTTTCCCAACGCGCGTAAAGTTCAACTAGGATTCCACGGCGCCGCTCCATTCGTCCCAATAACTTCTCTGCCTGGCGGATCATTCACCGAACAACAACAAGCCCTTAAACTGCAAATATGGCGCGATCCAACCACTCCTTGTGGAGAAAGCAATGATAAGATAACGCTGAGAGTGTCGGTTGATATGTTGGGAAGCTTGGGAAATTTGGTGATTCGATATCGGACTGCTGTTGCTGCGTTACCGCTTGCCATTGTTGGAATGGTACTTTTAATGCAGTTTAATATATACGATTCAAGTGGTACGTCTTTTAGTATATTTTCTGGTGTTGTTCTAGCTAACAATCAATTAGGTGCATTCATAACATTTGGTGCTGCATTAGAAGCTTTTATTGGCAAGGCACTTCCAATACTTTGTCTTGTTTCAGCATCGTTTATTGCGCTTTCACCTCACTTGCTTCCAACCTCAACGCTACCTTTTCTTGACCCTGCCGACCAGCCTTCAGGTTCATCTGATGCAGACGCAGGTGTGAATGATGACCAGGTATATCGCATTATGCGGGAAAACAATTTATTTCTCGGGATTTCAGAGCCACGGCTTTGTCTTCTTGGGCCTTTATTGTTCACGCTGGCAACTGGCATGTGTATTGTCGTATATTATGTTGTTGCAGTTGTATTGTTGTTTATCGCTACAACTCTAGATTGCTTAGACGCCATGAAACTTCAAGCTACCGCATCTCATGGTAATGATTCGCCTTCAATGCCAATGACTCAAGTTCCCCCACGTGTTTTATCATCTCGTGAGCGAATTGGACAGTTTTTTTCTAGTACGGTGCTGCTTCGTTTCTTTGCCTTTTTACTTAGACATCTTTTCGTTGGATTGTATAATCTTGTTAGCATGCTAGCTGTCTTTAGTGGTGGTAAACGCTTGCTTACGATTTTCACTTTGCTTTTAATTGTCTCTGCATATGTGCCTTTCCAATTTGCGTTTATTGTGGTGTTTATCGTGCATATCAACACATGCATAAAGTCCCTTCGAGCCCAAAGTCATCAATACAGTCCTTCTGAGCGGTTCAGTCCTATGTTTTCAAACTTTGCAGTTTCGATCTTGATGCTTATGATTTGGATTTTACCGATAAATGTTCCTCTATTAGTTGTCTGGATTCATAATCTTTCGGTTAAATGGACGACGCCATTCTCATCTCATCATAATCTACTTTCAATCACACCGATTATTTTATTAGTTGAGAATATGATTTCAGGAAAAATGCTTCCACGGAATACACAAGTCAAACAGCAAATCGTCACAAATATTTTACTCGTTTATTTAATCGTCTACGCCTGTCTGCACGGTATCCTTAACGCATATTGGCTTCACCATATCGTCAACATTTTCGCATTATGGCTATTCGTAGTTTACCTTGAAATCCTTTCTGGAGGTGGCTACACATATAACAGTGACCGTAAAGGAAACGGAAGCGGAACGGAAGGAGGATTAACTATGAAATTACCGCAACCATCGTTTGGAAGTAGTAGCGTGATTTTAAGTGTACCTACTTCCGCTAGTAGTACGGCTACTACTTTGCAAGCTAGTTGCGGATCTTCGACGACGGTGACTTCATATTTTGATCGAAAACTGGAAAGAGTTCCGAGTATGAGTGGGAAACAATGATTGATCACCATCGCTTTTCGTCTATTTTCTTTTTCCTTGTTTTTAGTTGTTGCAATTCTATTTTTTTGTTTGTTTGTTGAAAGGCATGAAGAGGATTGACGCAAAGATATTTCAACACGTTAATTAATTCATGTTTTTTTCTTGTACTGGCGTTTTTTTATCTTCTATTTTAGTTTTTCCTTTTAAAACTTCTGCTTGTTGTTCGGCTTTGCATTTAAACATCCTCTTGCTTTTGTGCATACAATAATGATTGTATACATCTATATCTCGTTGAATGTACTAGAAGATTCAGTTTAGTTGTAATTTTGTTTCATGTTCTTTCTTCCATTTAAGTGTTTGTGCTTGTTGCATTCTGATATGATTTAATGTTGCGGTATTTGTTCGAGTGTCAGTAGAGATATAGAGGGTGAGATTGTCAATGTCAGATTTCAATGAATTTGTCTGACATATATTTATCTATGCATAATTTCATGCCCACATTAATTAGTGTCTACAAAGAAATCTATTTTTAATGAAATGTTACAGACTGAGTCATTGGTAACCTTATATATTCTGACTCGATCTTCATATATTCTTATAATTGGAGTATATGATTAAGGGGTAGGTAAATAGTACTTACATTGGTGATGAGATAGACTTGACAAAATATGGTAAATACATTGGTTATTGTAGTGGATGTGTACAGTTGAGTAAAGAGTCGAGTGGTAGATGGGTTAGATGCCTAACTGAGAAAGCTAGCTACCACTTCTTTCTACTCAACTCAACTTGGTCTGTCTAGTACAAGCTCCTGAAATTATATTCATGATGAAAAAGGTCAAATATAAACCATTAACCATAATATATAAAGAAAAAAAAAGCAAAGCCCAACGCCTAAACAAATAAAAGTATAACTATAGCATACAGATATATAAATCAATTTCGAAAGTAAACGAAAAAGAATTAGAAAATGAGAAAATGACAAAATGACAAAATGACAAAATGACAAAATGACAAAATGACAAAATGATAAAATGACAAAATTAGAAAATTAGAAAATGAGAAAATGACAAAATGGCAAAATGACAAAAAAGAAACTAGAAGGAAGAAATATGTTGAAAAAACCACTAATAGATCATGGAAGAAAAATAGCAACCGGCTGAGACAAAAAGAGGGAAGAAAACGACAAGCATCGTGCTCATTTTATAATCCTGCACTTCTTCAAGGTCTCTCCATTCTCAGGCTTTGCTCCAAAATCCTCAATATACAAAATTCCTTTCCTATCAACTAACAATAGTTTCTGTCCATCAGGTGAGAATCTCATTGACGCACATTCATCAATTTTATTTGCACTAGTGACATCGACAACAGCAACAACTCTTCTATGCTCGGAGTCTGCACGAAGAAAATGTACTAAATAGACAGTTCCATTGCGGTCTAATAGTGCGACTGAATTTGCTCGCGGTGAGACTGCGACTTGATGAATCGCGGCTCCGACTTCATGGAATCGACTTCGGAGCTTTGGTTGCAATAAACTTCCACTGTTACTACTTCCATTTCCGCTTCCACTACCACCGGAATTAGCTGACACTGACATTCCTACTTTATGACCTTGATCATCATCATCTTGACCAGGGAGTATTCCACCTCCGCCACCTCCGGAACCATAGGAGCTTGCTGACATTGCACGAGCAAATTTAGCAGATTGTTGTTCGGAATTTGGCATGACTATTTCGACGATAATTGGATGGGCATCTGACGCAACTGATGCAACAACCATTAATCGATTTCCTGGGAAAAATCGTAAACAAGTAATTCCTTCAGACTCAAGCGCAGGATCGATTTTTCTAGAAGAACGAATAACAAGTCTTGGATGAACAGGATCATGCAAATTAATAACCATAAACCTTGATTCCAATGCAGTAGAGCATCCAAGTAGCTTGCCATCGTTTGAAAATGAAAGCGTCTTCAGCGGATCTCGATATGGCATATCAATCATCACCGGTTTTGCTTTTGTAGAAGTAATTCCAAGTAAATGACTTAAATTATGAAGAACAATAGTCGGCTGCTCAGTAGCTGAAACAGAATCTCTTGACGTAACCGCAAAAGCAAGAAACATTCCATCGTCAGTAATCGCAATACACCGAATAGGATCTTTATAAACCTCAGTGAAAACTGCCATTCCACATTTCTCTAAATCATGAACTCTAATAACTCCATTCGTACCCGCAATCACTAAGAATCTATTAGACATAGCAGCCATACTTTGTGCCCAACTCAAGTTCTTAATAGACTCGTCGGGATCTTTCTTAGTACAAGTATCCCATGAAAGTCCATAATCGCCAGTACTCTTACCCACACAAAGTAATTGCGGAGCAGAACCAAGTTTATAATTAGTAGGAATTGAATAAACTTCTCGTCTCTTTTCAGTAACTAACGCAAATGTTCTTGTATCGGGTGAAATTGCAGTCACCTCATAAACCTTTCCACGCGGGATTACTGAAAATCCACGACTAGTTTGAGTATGATATCGAACATCTTTACGATATATTGGATAATTCTCAGTATATTGCTTCTCTCGTGATTCATCTTCTGGACTCATCATTATCGGTACGAAATCTGCTCGAGGGGGCACTTGCCATGGTTCCATACCAGAAGAATTAGACAAAAGTTGCGATGAATAAGCAGCTGAACCAGACATTAGAGAAGACGGAGGAGTAAACGAGGTTGATGTCACTGAATCCAATTCGTCTCGTCTAGCACTGTTCGGTGTCAAAACTGTACTTCCGCTTCCGCGAACTGATGAATCACTTGATGAATTATTAAAAGTTTGTCGCGCAACTGATGAAAATAATCCGACCAACGTCATTTTTGGAGATGAAGCACCTGCGCCAGCAATACCATTGTTTGCTGTACTCGACCGCCGGTCTGAGGAAGTGCGACCACCGCTACCGTCGATGAGATCGGATTGACCGCTTAAACTTGAGGATTTGCGAAGTTGAGATTCATTGCTGTCGCTATAATATGATTTAGCTACAATTATTCCTCTGCAGTAAACGAAAAGAGAGAAAGAAGCGTACATGGATCCTGAGTTGCCTAATTCATTGCTAGTATCGATCCGTAGACGATTTAAATTAGGTAAATGAGATGAATTGTTGCGTGCGGAATTATGCCGAGTGGCAGCCTCATGACCGAATAAGTCTGCTAAAACATAACACGATTAGCAAAAAACAAAGAAAAAAAAACAAGCCACACATATCAGTAAAAGTGTAACGCACTCTCATCCTCAATGTCCTCGTCGGAACCAACTTCTTCAGGTACAGGTAACCCAAGTTCTCTACGCTTGTCCACAACAATATTATAAATATTCCTCAGAGGTACAACCGGTTTCTTCAATTCGGTCGGATTCCCACAATTCGGGCAAACTTTTAATTGTAAATTCGGCAGTCTTGATCTAGCCCATTGTTCGGACGCAACGCATCCACATGACAATACCGAAAAATCATTTGACGCAATGCCATATCTTGCAATTGGACAATGCAATTCTTGCAAGATCGAATCAAGGAACTGGGACCAATCATCAATTGCCGCAGTTGATGAAGAGGAGGAAGAAGATGCTCGAGTTCCTTGTTTTGAACGTGAAGGTGAGGACGATGAGGCTGCGGAGTGCGTCGAAAGAGTGGCGAGCATGGCCGGTGCTGGCGACGGTAGCTTCGAGGAGGCAGAGTTCGATGTCGAGGCGGCGCGCCCGGCGAAAGGGTCGGCGGGCGCCATGCCGATAGTGCAACGGCAGCGAGGCCTAAATACGAGAGAAAGAGAAGAAGGCGGCGACCAAGGCAGCGCGTGTGGAAACCGAAATAATTAGGCGAACTGGAAGAATCCTTCTCGATGATGATGACGGAGTCTGTGGACGTACGTCCCTTCCAAGCCAAGATATCACCGAATTCCGTCAAACTCTAAATGTGACGCATGACACCAAACCCTCAATACTGGCATGATCTATATTGCGTAATTGATGCAAATAATATAGGAATCCTGATGGAGAAAGAAATGTCCTGCAGAGGAATGCATAGGTCTGGTTGCGATACTGGTCGGGAGATGTCACACTCCAGGAGCTTATCTCAGTGTGTGTCTGCGTGGCAGCAGTAGGAGCAAATTAGGAACGATCAGGATCAGAAGGGGTGCCATATATCATCATTCAATCACAATAATCTAATATCTACAATAATCTATTCCAAAACTGTACCGCCGCGATGCAACGCTCGAATTATGCGTCCTTCTTCGATCGTTTCCTTTACAATGCCCTGAACATGCTCTGGCCTAACTAATCCGTACCTGAATCGAAACAACCACGTCAGTCTCCTAGATGCACAAACACAGCACTTAAAGAGAGAAGAGAAGGGCTTACCAGATCGAATTTCCTTGTCCGTCAAAGAAAATAACATTACCGGCGTACGCATGACCTCCAACATGTGATACCAGTGATACTTTGATTCCCTTTCCAGAATCTTCATTGTAGAGAAGGCCTTTTGCACCTAAAACTTGTTTGAATTCGTTCATAAGCAACGGTCCTGCTATTCCACATCTAAATCCAATTTAAACATTAGTCGATAGTTGGAAATATTATGACGAAAATGTCGTACCTAGCATCCCTCGCTGTATGACCACAAATAGCAATAATAGGATTCTCAGCTCTAACGATTTCAATTCTATCTTCAAATCCTTCTACTTCATGAGCCCTACTAGGAATCAAATATTTTTTCACAAAGGATTCAGCTTCATCGAATGGTATTCGTGGAAAATAAAGATTATCCGGATACATATAAACTGACCATGAATTTTTATCAGTGGGCGGAGTTAGGTCTGAGCTTGTAATCATATAGTTAAAATCATGCTGCATGAGATAGTATTAGTAACGACTAGAAAGAGTGATGTAAAGTAACCTACATCTCGTCGTAAGCCGTTTTGTATTTGTAAATTTCTAACTTTGGCTTCTAGGGAGGCCTGATTCAACTCTGTTTTACTCGGCCATTCTATATCATCGTGGTCAGCGTTCAATAAATCTCCTCTTTCACATGTCACAATTCACAATCAGGAATATATACCAGAATGGCCAGTAGAAACAAGCAAATGTCTTCCGACAGAAGGGGCCGTACCGCTCAATGGAGTTCCATCTTTCTTCACAGGCGAATCCGCGGGGAACTCAGGTCTACAGTATGTGCATCCGCTATCATATGCAGGAGTTGGACAATTATCTATTATGCTATATCTTCCAATTTTCTTTTCTTCGGGAGCGATATTGAGGTTTGAAGAGGAGAATATCGAAATTCTTTGCCGCTGATTTGCTGTGGTGGCGTATCTATGAAATACTGTGCCTTTGCACGCTGAATTCGATGCTCGTAATGGCAGTCGTATTCCAGCAAAACTCATCATGAACCAAATTCTCTTATTCGACTGCAAACACGATACTCGAATGACAGCAGAAAAAAAACAGAATAACGGTGATGGCTTCAAGCTTTCATTATATAACGGCATTTCTAGTTGATACTTAATCTCCGCCCGACGGGAATATCGGAGTTTGAGACTAAAATGGAACGCCTCCTCTACCATTTATATTCTGTCTGTCGGAATGAGAATTAATTACATTACAGGCACAAGCTGGCGCGGTCATGCAATATTGAGAATGAACATGCCGTTTGATTATTGAATCATATTAATATATTTTTGACCAACTGAAGCTGCTTAACTGTTGCTGTCGAGCCGACCTTCCGCTGGTACAAAAGCCATAGTTTACTCTTGATTTTATTTCCGCCTGAATCCGACGCTTCCCTTCTTACGACAATGACTGGCGCGACACCGACTCGCCTCCAATACCATATTCGAGATCAGAATAGATTTATTCATCAACTATAGCTGATGATTGCAACAGTAGTGCCAATAAGTCGACCTCGAGTGATATCGATATGCATTCGATCACTGATACCGGTCAAGATCTGCAATTAGTTTAAGTGGTTCCAAAGGAGGTTTGGGACCATTGTGTTTGATGATGCCCTCTGTTTTGAGAGTTTAGCTGCAGATAATAATGGAGAAGAACCAGATTATATTGAGAACCAGAAGCAGCTGAGTCCTATTGTGAGTTGCAAATCATCATCTCTATCGCTAACTTTGGGAAGATCTTCAAAACAGAAGACTGTTGGAGAGGATGGAGTACATACGGAAGAGTATCGCGAGAAATGGTGATTATGAATCAGAATGGGATGAAGAAGAAGTTGATAATACAGTTGATGGTAAAGAATTATTTGATACCCTCCTCTCGAAGCCTAATAGCAATTCTTCTGACGAGTCTTCTTCTTAATATATTGTACTTTGTGGTTCACAGTCGAGTTTATCATCGCATATTTCGCTGAAGAAATATACCACCGCTATCAACATAAATATCACCTCCTGGAAAGAAAATTGTTGATAGAATGTATTTGTCAAGTGAGTTTCGAGAGATTGATACTCGGCTAACGAAACTTGAGGCAATGGAAAAGATGTTGTGGGATGCTCTTGAGAAAATTGATGGTGTTGACGACGATGCATATCCGGCTATAAGCCAAGATCTAGGTGCGATGGTGTCTTTGATTTGCAGACTTTGCCGATGAAATCAAGTCTACAATTGACGATGAAACCTTAAATCAATCAAATACAGATCAACAAGAGAACCAGAAAAATCCATACAAAGGAGTTGATATCAAATTATCGTCTGCTTCAGGATTTCACAAGGAAAGTGAAGTAGCAGCTAATAGGCATAATAATCCCACTAAAAAGGCTTTTGCTGTCAACGGCAGAGGAAAAAGAAGACAAGTAAGATTTCCATACTGTTGAGATTTGTATTTTTGATGATGAGAATTAGAATGATCAAGGAGAAGAGTTTAAAGCATGTTATAGTTGAATTCTTTGGAAATTGTTGACGTGTGCGCTGTGAAGAACAAGTGATACACGGTTTAGTTCATTAATAACGAGTAACGCCGCACAAAATATCCAAGAATCCATCTTCCTTCATCACGCGATACGCGCCAGTTATCTGTCTGATAATGAAATAAAAGAAGGCTTGGCAGGCAGGCAAAACCTAACTGACGATTTGCACCGTAATTCTTTGCATTTTGTTTATCTGCTTGTCGTCGTTCATGTGCATCTCAACAGTATATGCTCGGCCAATTGAGAGGTCATTGGGAGGATATAATGAAATTTTATCAATTCAATCAGAATTCATCAATTTTGGTGCTCAGACGTGCACGACAAAGCAATTGCGAATTGTGGGGCACACGCCAATTGCCTTTAACAAAGAGTAATCGTGATTTGTGATTTGATCACGAACGCCGAGATGCACCCGAAATCTTGCATTTGACGCGTTTTCTGCTACTCACGCAAAAAATACCTTGAGCAGCAGAACTAATCCACTCACTCGCAGGAATTACGTCTACTATTAATTGAATAAGCAAGGCACTCTACGCTTTACAGCGAGCAAAGCTTGATGCGGAACAGAGACTGAGATAGGCTTATAGGATTGCGTTTGAAGAGGAAAATAGGGCTTAATAAGAGTCCTTGGCGATATTCAGCAAATAGAAGGATCCTGAGTGCTATTCGAGAGAATAATCGCATCAGATACAACATATACATACATATCAATAGCATCTACTCAGAAGCTACGAAACATAATCGATATGCTAGCTTATTCACGGTGAAATGCACGTATTCGTGACACCGAGCGCTAAGTTGGCTCTACGCAGGGCAACGTCATTCACACGAGACCCTTACATGGTCAGCAAATTAGCTGAGCACCGCCCCACGCTAGAGTTTGAATGAAAGAAGTCCGGAGAGATCACGAGGCAGATAGCGTACGCTGAATCCGCCGTGGATTGCAGGAGAACGCAGGAAAAGAATGACGGAGAAAGACTGCGACGGGATGTTTTCCGAGGAGTGCCACTCTCGATGGTCTCTCCGTTCCGTTGGGTAAATGCGCCGTAGTGATGCCTCTGCACACGCAAGAGGCAAGTGCTCGACACGACCGGACTGCACCGTAGCAATAGTGGATCACAGAGCAACTAGATGGTCAATTGCGCCGATATCAGCAGTAGCAGCAGCGCAGTAGGAACCGCAATCAATCGGCAACAGAGAATATCAGGTACAGCTGCGGTCCCTTGGCGCCGACAGCCGAGAGCCTTTCCTGGATCAGCTTAAAGTCCGACCCTTCTGGCACTCTCGCTCAAACTCCAAACCTCCCCCACCCTACCCGCCGCCCATTTCACCACTTCCAGACCTCGCGTCCCTCCCCCCCCCCGAACACCTTAAGCCCCTGAATGGTCGACACATCCTCCTCTAGTGAAGCTAATGATCCGTCCGATTCCTCGTCCGGTATATGTGGCAACTCCCACGCCCATCAATCCCTCGACGACTGCGAGCCCGCTGACGATCCGCCCCCGCTAGCCGCTCACAAAAACCATCTCCACCACCATGCGCTGAGTGCTCCCCCCCATACGGTCACTCCCGCTGCGTTGGCCGCTCAGCTCGAGACCTCTCTCGACGACGGCCTCTCTGACTCCATCGCCGCCCAGCGTCTCGCCGCCAACGGCAAGAACATGCTCGAAAGTGGAGCCGGGGTATCATTGTTCCAGATCTTTATTCGCCAGGTATCCAACTCGCTCACTCTTGTCCTACTCATCGCTATGTCACTTTCCTATGGAACCCACGACTGGATCGAAGGCGGTGTCATCACGGCCGTCATCTGTCTCAATATCGGCATCGGCTTTGTGCAGGACGTGAACGCGGAGAAGACCATGCAGTCCTTGCTCTCGCTCTCGGCCCCGGCAGCAACCGTCTTGCGTTCAGGTCAACTTGTAAAGGTATCTTCTCAGGATATCGTTGTTGGTGACATTGTCAATGTCAAAGTTGGCGATATCGTACCAGCTGATCTTAGGTATTTATTATAGCACATTTCAGTTAATTGCAGGCAACAGCAACACTAATAGCGAACAGATTATTCGAAGGTATGAATCTTGAGTGCGACGAGGCCTTACTTACCGGCGAATCCCTTGCCGTAGCAAAGACTCCTGCAATCACCTTTGATGACCAAAGCATCCCAATCGGCGATCGCACAAATATCTGCTACTCTTCCTCAACCGTCACCAAAGGGCGCGGAGCCGGTCTTGTCATTGCAACCGGAATGCAGACCGAAGTAGGAAAGATTGCTCAGATGCTAAAGTCTGCCAGTTCTGGAACAACTCCCTCCCCATCCGATGACTCTTCGTCCGTCTCTCTTGCATCTTCTGTTATTACTTCTCAGAAGTTCTTTCGCAAGATTAGTGACACTTTGAAGAAGACTCTCGGATTGGTCGGCACTCCCTTGCAAGTCAAACTGTCAAAGTTTGCCATCTTGCTTTTTGCCCTTGCAATTTTGTTGGCAATTATCGTCTTCAGTGCCAGTAAAGTAAGTTATCCCTACATCTTTATTTTTTGCGCAGCGTAAGCTCACATATATCTGCCAGTGGAGGATCAATAATGATGTCCTCATCTATGGTATCTGTGTCGCTGTAGCCGTCATCCCCGAATCTCTTATCGCAGTTTTGACGATTACGCTCTCAGTCGCGACAAAAGCCATGGCCTCTGGCCACGTTCTAGTCCGCAAAATGCAAGCTCTTGAAGCCCTTGGCGGAGTCACTGATATCTGCTCTGACAAAACCGGAACCTTGACTCAGGGAAAAATGGTCGTTCGCCGTGTCTGGATTCCTGGCCTTGGAGCTGGTGATCAGGCTATTATTTCTGTCAAGGACACTACTTCGCCGTTCTCGCCTGCATCTGGATACTTGGAGATCGCGGGACGTCGAATTGACTCGCTTGAGTATTCAATTAAGCACGTGAATAACGGCGATAACTCTCTCGGAATCTTTTTGAACGCTATTGGACTGTGTAACCTTGCCAAGATCGAAAACAAGGTCATTACCGAACAAGATCTGAATGAGAAACTTTCTCATCGTGTTTCTATGGCCCTTGAGCCAACCGCCAGTCGTATTTCTGGTCAGCCAGTTACGAAACCTCATGCTACTACTGGAGTTGCTGAATGGGTTGGTCACGGTGAACCAACTGAAATCTCACTCCAAGTTTTTGCAATGCGCTTTGACAATGGTAGAGAATCACTTGAAGATCGTGGCTGGAAACTCATTGCTGAACATCCGTTTGATTCTTCAATTAAGCGTATGAGTGTCGTTTATGAATCTCCCTCACGTCAAATTTATGTGTTTATGAAAGGTGCTGTTGAAGCTGTATCGCAGTCCCTCGTAAAGGAGTCATTCGATTCTGATATGATGCATGCTCATGTTAACTCGATGGCAATCGACGGCCTCCGTGTCTTGTGTATCGCATATCGAGTTCTTCCTGTTGGTTCCGACATTGATGTTAATAACCGCGAAGTCATTGAGCAAGATCTTTCCTTCATCGGTCTCTCAGGTTTATATGATCCCCCTCGTCTTGAAACTCGCGGCGCAGTCCTGAAAGCTCAAAGAGCGGGAATCAACGTTCACATGTTAACTGGTGATCACCCGGGAACTGCTCGAGCAATCGCACATGAAGTCGGTATTCTCTCAGATAACATGCCTCTTTCGCAGTACCCCAATGCGGTGATGATCGCAGCCGATTTTGATAAACTCTCGGATTCTGACATCGATGCTATGCCTGATCTCCCTCTTGTCGTCGCTCGTTGCGCACCGTCAACTAAAGTCAAAATGGTTGATGCACTTCATCGTCGTCGCGCGTTTTGCGTGATGACTGGGGATGGAGTTAATGATTCGCCGGCTTTAAAACGTGCGGATGTTGGAATTGCTATGGGCCTTAATGGTTCCGATGTCGCTAAAGATGCTAGTGATATGATTTTAACTGATGATAATTTCGCCAGTATCGTTCGGGCGATTGAAGAAGGAAGACGATTGTTTGATAATATTCAGAAATTCTTGGTACATCTTTTGATTTCTAATATTTCTCAAGTTATTTTACTCCTTTGTGGTCTTGCCTTCAAAGACGCAAATGGAGTTTCTGTTTTCCCGCTTTCCCCTCTCGAAATTTTATGGGCGAATATGGTTACTTCATCTTTCTTAGCCATGGGTTTAGGAATGGAAGAAGCGCAACCAGATATTATGTTTCGACCACCTCATGATCTTCGAATTGGTGTCTTCACTTGGGAAGTTATTGCCGATCAATTCGTTTATGGAATCACAGCGGGTATTCTTTGTCTCGTATCATTTGTGATTGTCATCTATGCCGGTAATGGAGGTGACTTAGGCGCAGATTGCAACCATAGTTATAATTCTACCTGCGACGCCGTATTTCGAGCTCGGGCGGTTTCATTCGCTGACCTTTCGTTCTTGTTGCTGATTACCGCGTGGGAAGTTAAGCATTTCTCGAGATCGATTTTTAAACTTGATCCTTCTCGTCATAGTGGTCCATTCTCAGTCTTCCCAGCTCTTTATTATAATCGATTTTTATTCTGGGCTGTAATTGGTGGATTTGTCGTTACTTTCCCAGTAATTTACATTCCAACAATTAACGACGAAGTTTTCAAACATCTTGGAATTGGTTGGGAATGGGGTGTCGTTGCCGGCGCGTGCGTGGTTTATCTAGTCGTCGTCGAAGTCTGGAAAGCGATTAAAAGACGAGTAGGTCTTTGGTCAGGTAAAAAGTCTCGCGCTTTTATCCCTGATTCTGCCTCTCTCCGCCGACTTGAAACCGGAGAGAATAGAGTGTCAACTTCATCTTCTGGCTCTTGTACAACTGCGAGTTCGGCGGCTGTGGGAGTTGGAATTAATGCTGTTGAAGATCGATCTTCGATTGGAAATTCAGATGAGATGGAAACGGAATTGAGCGATGAAAAGAGGAAAGTTGATGACACTATTGTTAAGACTCGAAAAATGAAAGAACATCACCGTTTTCATTGAAACTTTTCAACCGGAGCGTGATTCATAGTGGAATATTTTTTTTGAATTTTGAGAAACAAGTGTGATAGTTTTCTGAGATATCGTATTTGCTTTTCCTTTTCTTATTTTTCGTTGGGGATATGTGATTCAAAGTACACATTAATGCTTGAAAGGTTTGCAGCATGAAAGAGATTTTATTGATATATGATTTGTAAGGTGATAGTAGTTGAGATTCAAATAAAAATATATTTTAAAGGCGGAATTATTGTTCCCTTTCTGGTCGTAGATATTGTATTATATACTTATAATCCAATTGCAGCAGATGTTGAAAGACGGCATATTTGCCATTGCTGCATGAATTCCTCGCTTTAAGAGCTTTGTTTAAATCGCAGAATAGACGCGTGGGTTAGGGATTTCAACGAACGCCCAAAGAAAAATCCCATTTGTTTTGCTTTGAATTTTGTGGTTTATCCACTGTCATCTACTCTCGTTGATCATCAGATCACTAATCGAGTGCGGTCTAGAAAGATAGATAGCCACATCGTTTAATATTTATGACTTGAATCCAAAAAGGATGTCGACGCTTTCCCTTTTTCCTTCGATGCAAAGTCCATTCACGCATCATGGTTCACCATCTGCTTCAACTTCGACTCCTGGTGGATCATCAGTGGGTGCAACGCCTGTCGAGAATCGGAATAATTTATCAACTCCTTTAGGATCAGCTCGAAGAAGCTCAAATACTTGGGGATCAGCGACTTTGCAACAGCAGCAACTGCACCAACAGCAGCAGCAACAACAACAACCATATACACCGAAGTCTCCTCCTTCTCGAATGCAGCAACCGCAACAACAAAATTATTCTCATGGTAGACAAGAACCTCGGCTGATTCAAAATACACCATCGAATCAAGGACAAGTTCTCACTCAACCTGAAGGATTAACTAAGCCGCAAAATAATTTACCTACGACGCCGATTGGCCTTGCAAAAGCTTATGTTAATTCTTCATTAGAAGCTGATAGCAGATATCCTGACCTTGATCGTATAATTCAGCAAAGTCAGCTTTCAGAATATTTCTTTTCTCCTCCAGCATCTGCATCATCAGCTTATGGGCAACCAAGTCCTGGATCTGATATCGGTCCGTGGACACCATTTACTCGAACTCATATCTCCAATATTCCGGACGTCATATTTGAGCAATATAATAAAACTGAAAGTTATACTCAAATGGGTTTATTCCCGCAATTAGGACGGGCATGGATTACAGTTGACAATAAATTGTTCTTTTGGAATTATATGAATGGTGAAGATTTTTTATCTTATGAAGATCTTCAACATACTATTCTCTCGGTTCAACTCGTGAAACCTTCCCCTGGAACTTTTGTGGATTCGATTAAATATCTATTATTATTGGCTACTCCTCTCGAATTCTTTATATTAGCGGTTGCGCCTCCTTCTAACGGTTCTGATATTCAATTATTCGAAACAAGTATGTCAGTTCCCTTGAAAGGATTAGAAGTTGATAAAATCATTGGAAGTGATAAAACTGGTCGAATCTTTTTTACAAATAGAGGAACTTGTGATATTTGGGAAATTACTTATTCAAATACGGAAAGTTGGTTTAGAGGAAAATGCACAAAGGTTTGTCATACAAAAGGTGGATTGGCTGGATTTGCCCCTTCTGTTAGTGACGTTTCAAAGATCGTGCCTACTGGTGTTATGAATGCATTATTCTCGAGCTCAAATGTTGGTATGAGGATCTCCGTTTGCGGTTTTTGATTTGATTTTTTTTGGTACTAACCGGTTTCCAGAGGCGATTGTTGCACTTGAAATCGACGATAATAGATCGTTAGTATACACTCTGTCGTCAAGATCCACCATACGCGCATACCACATGTCATCGCCTACAGATCTTACTCTGGTGATTACATATACATATGCATCACTCTGCTCTCATCTTCAAATGATCAACGCAGCTTCACCATTACTTGATCCTCGCTCTACGACAATTGTATCAATCCAAACTATTCATCCGATTGAAAGTACACAAATTCATTTAATCGCAACAACCTCAACTGGATGTCGATTATTTCTTCGTGCTGCCCGATCTTATGGATTTGGATTTGCTAGTAATGAAAGATCACCGCCTACAAATATGCAAGTTATCCAAGTTAGATTTCCACCTAGAGAGTCCAATCAATTGCCTTCTATATCTGGTGCTTTGAGAGGAACACGATTTTCGAAGATTTTCTCGCCTGGGTATTATTTTGCCGTGAAGGCAGGTGAAGCTGGTGATAGCCTATTTGTATCAGCGCCTGATACTGGACGTATATTACTTCAAACATCAACATCGAATTCTGCTCCTCAACTTGTTGAAACCGCAGCATGGGCGGATATAGAAGGCTTCGTTCAAGAAATCGCACTTTTGACACCTCCCGTCCAAATCGCATCAAAACCTGAAGGTTTTGGAAATGAGGTTGCAGGTCAATATACACTAGCACCAACACAAGTCGCCGTATTGACAAATACTGGAGTTCATATTTATACGCGCAGATATATGGTTCAAACTTTTGCTATGCTTGGAAATGACGTTCGATTCTTTTTTGAACTTTACGGGAGAGCTGAGATGTGCTGTACTGCACTCAGTGTAGCTTGCGCAAGTACTGGACCTGCAGGATCATCGCCACTTGACGCTCGCGAGATTGCGCGAAAAGCATTTATTGAATTTGGTGGTAAAGCGCATCTTCGTGATGAGAATTATGGAGTTACTATGATTTCACTTGATAGCGTGAGATTGAGTGGTCGATTTGAAGGATTATCTGTGTATATGGCACGAATTATCCGTGATATTTGGAAAGCTCCGATTATCAAACAAATCAAGCCTCGAGACAATAAAAGCAAGGGGCCATTTTTTGCTACGAATATTTCGGTTTCGAAGCTTAATTCACATCATAGCATGCTTTATGACTTATATCAATTTTTGGAGCAAAATAGAAGTTATATCGATGGATTATCTGGTCCCGATCGTGTGCTTGGTGCTCTTGGAAGCAGTAATGCTAGGGTTGATGAACTTTCTTTGCAAGCTGAGCATAGAGGCATGCATGCTCTCATGACATTGCTTGGACATATGACTGAGGGAATATCATTTGTTTCATTGATTGTTGAACCTAGAAAGTTGAGCGATATTATGATGATTATGATTCCTGAAAGTCAGCAGCGATTACTTAAACTCACTTTTGAAGATTTATTTACATCTGATGGTGGCAAGGAATTAGCTAATGAACTTGTCCGAGCAATGGTTACCGTTAGTATCGCATCCGGATCTTCAGTGGATTCAGTTATCGATGTACTACGCAAACGATGTGGATCATTCTGTTCTTCAGACGCAGTAGTACTGTACAAATCACTTGAACTTCTCAACAAAGCTAAGGCTGCTGCGTTGTCAGATCCTGAAATGAAAATGCATTGTCTTCAAGAAAGTGTTCGATTGCTAGAAATGGCAGCAGGAACTATTGCTTTTGAAGAACTACAAAACTCTATCTCGATTTTATTATCATTGGATTATCATCCTGGCGCTATTCAAGTTGCTCTCAAAGCTGCTATTGAAGTTGATCGTGGGAATCAAGCTTTGGGTTATTTTGCTGAAGGAAAGCCTGCTTTAGATTCGGCTGAATCTATTTTCAAGAAACGTGAAAAATGTTATCAGCTTGTGTTCAGCATTCTTGATGATGTTGATGCGAGAGTTAATAATGATCTATCATCACTACAACGTAATCAGCAACTTTCACCGGGTGGTAATTCTACGATTAATATTCCAGAGACTCGATATACAGAATTACAAATTGAGACGTATAATATTGCATATAATTCGCGAGATGAATTATTTCATTACTTCTTTTATGATTGGTTTATGGCAAGAGGCCTTGCGGGTCGTTTACTCGATATTGATACACCGTTTATCGAGCAATATCTCCAGCGCAATTCTTTAACAAGTTTAGAAATTGCGGATTTATTATGGACGTTTTATTGTAAGAAAGAAAAGTTTATGGCAGCAAGTGAAGTTCTTTATCGATTATCAAGATCAGAATTCGAGTTGCCGTTATCGCAACGAATTGAATATCTTTCTCGAGCAAGAGGATTTTGTAATTGCTATGGACCACCAGGACAAAGACAAGCAATGCTTAGAATGGGACAAAAGACTCAAGATGAACTAGAGGTTGCATACATTCAAGACGATCTATTAAGCGAAGTGAAAAATGATGAAAGATATAAAGATGAAGAACAAAAAAGGAAAGTTATTATTGATAAACTGGATGGATTGGTTCTCGATTTGACTACATTGTATAATGAGTTTGCGGCACCTTTGGGGTATCAGAATGTTTGCGAGGCCATTGTTAAGGCGGCATCTTAAGTTGAAGAAAAGATGGTTTTTTGTACTACTATGCGCTCTTATGTTTTATATCGTATATGCTAGTAGTATGTGTACAATTCGAGAAGTTAATTGTATAATGTGAAAAGCATATTCTCTTTACTGCTATTGCTACGTTTAGAATCAAAAGCCGCCCAAGGCAAGCATCAATGTAACTATAAAAGGCATCAATAGTATTCCCATAGTATTGGTCTCACGCATACAGCGTCGCTGAATAGCAACCAGAGGATAGATTTGCAATCAAAACTTTTTCATCAATCCAACCTTTATAGTAAATTTAACTAAAGTTATGACAGCATTAGATAATTTGAGAACAGCTTCTGCAACTTGAACTCCAGTAGATGGATCATAAGGCTGATCAAATATTAATCTCATGGCATCTGTGCTCGTGTCTCTCATTACTGCTGGTAAATTCAAAGACGAATGTAGAATTGAAGGTATATGAAGACGAATAGAGGACCATATCCCGTGGATATAGTTGGAATTTGGGGAAGATGCGGATTCGAGAAATAGTTGCTCAAGAAGGATGTAATCTTTAAGGAGGGTGAAAACGGCGGGGTCTAAACGAAAGTCTGCTGTTGCTGTTGTTGTTGAGTTGATCGACATTTTCGTGGAACAGGTTTAATACCATGAAGTTTCGCACAGAAGACAGCAGTAGGTAACACAGAAGAATTGGTGATGAGGTGAGGGTAGGTGGACATTGCTTAAAGCCACTAAAGCATTGTTAAAGTGGCCTGCGTATTATTTAGCTTGCGCCGCACAATCTTATCTTGAAGCCCGGAAATTGTTAGTCTTTGATTTCGAGATTCATTTCTAATCGCCAAATATCCCCAGGTCCGATTTTCCAGTTCCATGACATATAGAAATTTATATCATCGTACCTCAATCATTTACAATAGGAAATTTTTTACTTCTCATTATTATTTCCATTTTAAATTATCTGCATTTCATCCTCTAAATCATCATTTACAATCATTCGTAACATCTAGACGATTCAACATGACATTAGCAGCCGCTGGCCAATTTTGTGCAACATCTTCTCCTGCCGAAAACCTCGAATCAGTTAAAAAACTCATTAGTAGAGCTGTTAATGCTGGTGCAAAGGTAAGCCTCTATTTTTATTCTTCTACGATTAAGCACATTAGTGGTCTCAAGGTTAACAATCCGATATATTGCGACAAATATAGGTTTTATTCCTTCCTGAAGCAGCAGATTATATAGCTCGCTCACCAGCTGAAACGGTATCTCTCGCCAAGTCTGCTGATAAATCTGAATTTGTAATTGGAATCCAAGAAGAATTGAAGAAACTGGATAAACCACTTGAAATTAGTGTTGGAATTCATGAAAGTGTTGATGGAGAGCAGAGATGCAAGAGTGAGTGATATCAAAAAGGAATTGTTGCTTGCTTGAGATTATTGATAGATTTACGAAAATTTAGATACGTTGTTATGGATTAATTCAAAAGGAGAAATAACTCAACGATATCAGAAGTTACATTTATTTGACGTCAATATGAAGTAAGGATGGTTCTTTTTCCATCAGCTGATTCCGATACTAACAGCCAACCGTAGGAATGGTCCGATCTTGATGGAGTCAAGGTTAGTACTATATCTTACTTTTCGGTCTCTTTCACGATTTATTTTCGGGCTGATGCGATTTATTATAGATCCGTACAGCCAGGAACTGAGGTTCTGCTGCCATTTGACACGCCTCTAGGAAAGAGTATGTGATGTGGTTTCACTTTATGAGTTCTTCTTCCGCAATTAATGTTTACACTTCTCACAGTGGGCTATGCTATATGCTATGATATTCGATTCCCCGAACATGCCCTACGGCTACGAACTCTTGGTGCCGAAATAATTACCTCTCCATCAGCATTCACCGTTCGAACAGGCCAAGCACATTGGGAGTTACTAGGTCGAGCAAGAGCTGTCGATACTCAATCTTATGTTATAATGGCTGCTCAAGTAGGTGCTCATGATGTTGAAGGAAATAGAAGGAGTTGGGGCCATGCTATGGTTAGTTTTTTTTTGATGGAATATCCTGCACTTTAGCAAAAGCTATTGGTGATTAACATTTGTTTGTCTTAGATTATTGATCCTTGGGGAACTGTGTTGGCCCAATGTCCTGATACCGACTCACTCCCTCAGATATGTGTGGCAGATATTGATTTAGAAGCTGTGCAAAAGGGTATGCTTTGTCTCATTTAGCAACAAGATTCTATAGATTACTTTCACTGACTTTTACATTCTTAGTTCGAAATGATATGCCTTTATGGCAGCAACGTAGAGGGACTGAAGTATACGGCTCTGATGTGTAATTCTGAGAAAACTGCAAACTGTTGGATATTGCACTATTAATCGTCCTAACGTCTTCTCTGTTTTCCTGATCAATAGATTGATTTGCCATTAGAGAGGACAAAGTCAGCCGCAAGTTGGTACCTTCACATCGGAATAACCATACATGCCATATGCATGTCATTTTTGCTTTCTACTTTTGAATTGCTGAGCAAGAAATTGATCGTTTTCTTTGTCTTTGGAATGCCCTTTCTCATCACACATTTCAATGATGGACATAGATGGTGTATACATAAATACCAACTTCATCTTCTGGTCACGTGTAACGATTCTCCATATGATGCATTTTCAAAAGGCAAGTAAATAACCTTCCCGAGTGTTCGCCCAAACTCTCCATGAAACAACCAAGATCATTATCTCTCAAAAGGACCATATGAGGGTCAACTGAAAGTTACAGCTGTTGATGAATCTTCTAAGTTGTTCCCCTAGAAAATTATTTCAACATTTCAAAGATACGATCCTCCCCGGGTTATCGGCTGAATTTGGTATTGGGCTATCGCGACTTGCAGTTCGAGGGGCATTCCACATTGGAGCTACGTCATTTTCATCTCGATTTGAGTGAGATTACGACAGAATTGGGAATACTCTGCGACTTGAAGGTAACAATGGAATATTCGACAATGCTCCTCCCCGAATATTCAATAGCCTGCTTTGCCTGTGAGCCAGGAGTTGCAGGTGGCTTCACCGCGCATTCGTTCGGAAACCAGTTCCTCAATCCCATCAGCTTGGGGCTGGTGGGCCTTCCAGATGGCTGGGTGCCACCTCTGCCGCTGCTATCAGCTCTTATAGCTCTAGGCTTACAAGCAAATGGGCGTGTAAATATTTCAGGAGCATAGTCGGATACTCCATTGCGACCTTTGAGTCGCGCAGGATACCCAACTCTGTCACAATCTCCGTCAATTCAATGTGGAAATGTTGCAGTACCGAATACCAAATAGGAGCTACTCCAACGTCTTCTTGCCAGATGCCAACATTGATCATGTAGTGCCTTTGTAACACAATTTCCTTATCAGCCCAATATTATTTAGTATCCACTGAAATTTGGAATTGCCGAGGGAGCTTTGAAATAGTTTAATAATTCATATCTGCGATTAATAAATTATTAAGGGCGTCTGGTGTAGTTGGTTATCACATCCGCTTAGCATGCGGGAGGTCCCCGGTTCGATTCCGGTGTCGTCCAAAATTTTTATTTCCCGTTTTAGGATATTTATTTGCTTGGAAAGTCGAGCCGGTTCAAAATAAGCTTGTGCGTGACGATTTTGCATTATTTTGTTTGACATGTCGAACTTTTTGAGAATGAGCTTAGCGCATGACGTGTTTGAACGAAAGAATTGCAATTATCACATAAAACCGGAGCGGATTTCATCCTAGTGAAACTTGGCTGATACCGATTCTTTTTGTTTTCAATGATTGCATTCTATTATATTTATATTTTTATTATATTTCTAACTGGAGAGATTAATGATCAGAATTGCTATAACTATCAGTTATAGGTTAATCAAGTTTTTAATGAGCTGCTGAAAGACCTTTGACTGCTTAACTCCGAGAACAGAGATGCTGCAGGTCACATTGTAAACGCGATAACCAAAAGCGCCGCACACTCTCGGCTTTATATCCCCTTCTCTTTCCTCCTCTCGGCCTCCAATCTCTGTGCTAGACCGTGCTCATTGATGCTCAATCGACTCAACCTTCTTCTCAATCACTTGAAATTTTCGGATTCAGCTTCTTCTCTAGCTTCTACTTCTAAAAGATATATCAGTACTACAATGGCTCCTACTTTCACTCTTCCTTCCGGTGCTACTATTCCCGTTCCTGCCTTTGGAACTGGTACTAAATGGTACAAGCCCGGTGATCCTTCAATCAACCGCGACGTCGTCAATGCAATTACCTCTGCTTTGAAGATTGGCTATAGACATATCGATGCTGCTCAGGTTTACGGTACGGAGGGAGAAGTCGGCGTTGCTATTAAAGAGAGCGGAATTCCTCGTGAAGAGCTCTTCATTACAACCAAAGTCTACCCGCTGATCAAAGATGCCAAAGCTGCTCTTATTGAGTCTTTGAAGCTTCTGCAAATTGATTATGTGGATTTATATTTAATTCACGCTCCGTTTATCTCCGAGAAGTCGCACGGGATTTCGCTTGAACAAGCATGGGACTCTCTTATCGAGATCAAGAAGGAAGGTCTTGCTAAGGATATCGGTGTGAGCAATTGGGCCATTGAAGATCTTGAACGTGTCAAGGGAGCAGAGGAGACTCCTGCTGTCAACCAAATCGAATTCAACCCGTACTTACAGAACCAGACTCCCGGTGTCGTCGAGTACTCCCAAAAGAACGGGATCATCATCGAAGCATTTACTCCTCTTGTTTCTTTGACCGAAAAGGGTGGTCCAGTCGATGAAGTTGTTGATAAACTTGCTGCGAAATATGGCAAAGACCAAGGTCAAATTATTCTCAACTGGGTTCTGGCTCGTGGTATCGTGCCTGTTACTACTTCGGCTAAGGCAGAGCGTCAATTGGGTAACTTTACTATTGGTGATTTTGAGCTTACTCCTGAAGAAGTGGAAGCTATCAATGTTGCTGGAAGTAAGAAGCATGTTCGCAAGTATTGGACTGCTGAGTATGGCCATATTGTCGCGTAATTGAGTGGCTGCATCAAGTTTCCGATGGCCCAGGTATAACCGTATGCGATTCGGATATTAGGACAATATTGCATATCATTTGTTTGATATGTTTCAATTCTATTATACTCTATCATAAGTATTTGCGGTTGTTTGGCTCGGAGTTTTCTATCCGAGACCATTTGACCGCGAGTGCGGCTGCTTAGTGATTAACGCTCTGCCACAAACCCTATCCATAAACTCCCAATTACTCTTTTCGACCTTAATCTACTATGTCACGTCAGTCACTTGGAAGTTTGTGGTATTTCATGCAGTTTTTGTAGTTAGATATTGCTATTGACTACTTACACTGCAACTTGAAATATTGCATTTGCTCTCCTGCGGTGTGAATTGAAGCGTGCGTCTATCATCGCCGCTTGTCTGCGCACGCTCGCTTCGATCCGACTCTGGACGTCTTTCGTCATCAAACAGCTGGCAACCAGCAGAAATTCCTCAAAGCCTCGTCAACTATCGTGATTATTCTTAGTCGGTATCACTACAGCCAGATTTCGATTATTTCTCTGATAGCAACGTTTATTCCGGAGACAAAAGGATTATAGCTGAGCCGAGACTTGTCACACATATATTTGTCGTCGGAATATATAGACCTTCATGATCACTGGATCAAGAGCAAATTCCGAGTCGCTTGCCATTCCTCCACTCCCATTCCTCCACTAAGAACGTCAAAATTCTCATTTATTTCTGTGTTTATGAATCAAAGCATCGGCTCTTCTGGTTGCCGTGATATTATGGATCCGGCGAGGGCGGCCTGTCGACAAACCCGCAAGGCTGACGGAGACAATATGATCAGCGATAGAGGACTTGCAGTCGACGACAACAATAACAACAGCAACATCGATGGCCTAGGCTTCGATATTTTTATGTCAGGGGTTACGATTCATTTGAAGCCCATTAATTATTCTAAAGTTCGCAAATGGGTAGTCGATAAACTTGACGATGCATATGCCGGTTTAAAGTCTACCGCTGCTGCGGCTATTTCCGAAGAGGGTAATTTCTTATCTTCATTGGGCACCATGAACGATGAAGGTGGAGATGAGCCGGAATATAGACCAATGATGCATGAAGGAGATAATGAGGAACATATTTATGTTACTAGGACATTGATAAATGAAATGGTGGATTTGTGCTACTACTTCAGTCGCAACGTCGACGAGCAGGACTCTAGAAATCGTGATATCCCAGGCTCCAGTTCAACCACTCAAACGGATGAACAATCAGCAGCACAGTTACTTGCGGATGAAATTTGTCGATCACCATCGTATCCTGATTCCTATATATTCAGCAGATCTCTCGAAAAGCGAACGCAAGAAGAAGACCCTTTGAAGGACGAGGTCGACAGTATTACACCTGAGGAGCAACAACACCAGCATCCCCAAATCACGATTCTTGATCTGAGTTTGCAAGAAGATGAAGAGAGAGATAATGATGATGACAAAGAGTATGACTTGATGGATGTGAAAGAAGTTGAAAATATTGCTTCATTTTTTAACGGACATGAGGTTGCTATCGACTCTGACGAAGATGATTTAGAGGATTGGGATATTGTCTCAGTGGACGAATAATCATGAAATATATAGTCCGCATTATTGATGCACAAGCGGATCATATCTCATACGGCAAATAGAAAAAACGGATAAATATTAGAATGACATTGAGACTGTGTAAGTAACAAGCGGTCGTGGATATTGCAATTGTATTTGGAGCATGCTGGTACAAACGAGGAATATATACACATTTTCAAAGGATTTAAATCAGAAAGTAATATGCTGGCGATGGTTAGGATTTGGTTCATTTCGTTTTATTTTATCTCGCTTGAAGCAGAAATGGTGGTGATTCTGGATCTGTTGCATATTTATTTGCGGTTTTCCTTATCATATATAAAATCAAGGCTACCTAATTATAGCTTGAAGAATTTCGTATACTTCTAGAGTAAAATAGCCACCACCGACTGGTAATCCAATATGGATAAAAAGGCTTTTCTCTGTTAAGATATTGAGACTGCTTTAATTGAAATTTTATATTCTTTACATATCTGTCTCCATGCACTATCACCAGTAATTTAAGTAATGACACAGAGCCATCCAAGCCATCCATAAAACAGCCAGACCGGATACATCGCCAACACAATTCTTCCTTCCCTAACGCCGGCACCTTTCAATGTTCTCATCGAGGCAAACAACGACCAAGCAACAAGAGCCAGAGCAATAGGAAGTCTAATAATCATATTTTTAACAACCAATGCAAAGATAGCAGCGGGGACTAAGGGAAATAAGGCGTATCCTAGAATGCAAACGGCATGAAAGAATGATATTGAACCTCCAAGAAGTTTCATGTTGAGCGTGACGAAAGCTTCGGCAATCCAGACGAATGCAAAGACACCGGAGAAGACTGAAGTGGATTGATTTGCTGGAGCGGCAATTGATAAGAATAAAGATAAGAAAAGACAGAAAATCAAAGGTCCCCTAAAATTTGGAATCATATTATTAGTATGTGAACTTACAAGACGACAAGGAAATACATACCATAAATCCCAATCCCGAGCAATCTGTCCAGTTTCAACATCAACATTAGCATTAATCTTCGGATGCAAAACTTGCTTAACTCTTCTTCCAACCGCACGAACGTCACGCATCAATGTCTCTAAAACTGGCTCATCAAGCGTATCTCCTCCCGAAAATCTACGATCTTGAATCTGATCACCACCAACGGAGCGTGCATTCTGTGTCATTCCAAGACCCGGTAACGGAGTCGCGTTTAAATTTGCACCACCTAGTGGTGGTCCACCAGAGGATTGTGAAGATGAAGGCGGTGGTGGTGCAGATGACGAGCTGGGAGGCACGAATGCGTTCGAGGTAGGAGTGTAAGGAGGCGGAGCTGGTGCCGAAGAGCTCTTTGCAAAAGGCACATCTTTGAGAGGCACATCGGGTACAATTGCTCGGTCGGAAGACATTTTTATAAATCTTCAAGTCGACGGGAATTGTGGATGGTGAAGTAGAAGCTCGGTGTGAACACGCAAGCTCATGAAGTTGCAACGCCAGCCGCTGCAGCGCAGCCTAGTGAGCCAATCATCATGCTTATGGTGCGATTGTGGCGTAGACGCGTTAATGTTTACGCATTTAACGCAAACACCGTTCAGATCACGTTTGCTATGTCTGATATGGGGCTAGTACCTAATGCACGCAAACCGAAGACTTGATCCGATCGTTATTGTCGTGAAGAATACAAAGAGGTTAGACATACTCTGTCCTTTGCTCGAACGATATTGCTTTAGAAGGAAGTACTAATAAGTGGTTTTTAGTAAAATTCCAACATGGACGTTCTATCTAGCTATCTTCCGTCATTCCCCGGTCTACTACCAAAATGGCTTGTCTTTGTATGTTCCAACAGTTTTTAATGGCACTTCACAATCGTTTATTTTACAGTCAATTAAGTTTCTAATAAATTTTTGTTTTGATAATTCGATATAGATTGCCGCAGTATCAATTTTTAACTCGGGACAGTCATATTTCGGCGGTCTTGTGCTTACACGACGCGTTTACGACGCTAAGCCTGCTGAAGGTAACTTGCAATCAGTGTTTAGAAAATGGGCCAATTCTTTCCTATAATTTAGATGAATGTTTACTAAAAGTTGCTTTGCTATTATAGTTACTGGTCTCTCTGCCAGGACTTTTGGAACATGGACATTCCTCACTTCGATTATTCGTCTCGTTGGAGCTTACCACCTCAACGAACCTACGTATGTTTGTTTATTTCTATTTCTTTTCTGGCAAGTACCTAACTGCTTGTGGGTATTTATAGTGTCTTTAAGTTAACTTATGCTACCTTTATTATTGCCTTCCTTCACTTTGCTTCAGAATGGCAACTCTTCAAGACCGTCAAGTTCGGAAAGGGTCTACTCGGCCCTCTCATTGTATCCAGTATGTTGTTTCCCTTAATTAGATAATGACTGGGAATTATTGACAACGATTTTAATAGCTAGTTCGATGATTTGGATGGCTAAACAGATGGATTACTATCTGAGTTTGTAAATATATGTTACCAGGCAGTTCTGTTGTGATACTCAAGAACCTTTTAGAAACGAATCGAATGCTATTTTTCTAAAGACAGAGCGAAAATAATGCATTTTAAGTAAGAAGCAATACACACAAAGTAAAACATGCCAAAACGCCAAATAGCACAGGCGGAAACCTATGCCATCTTTAATAAATAAAGATAGAATCATACACATCATGAGTACAAGGGTAAATTGACATGAGAATGGAAGCAGCTCGCTAGTAAGAGAGAAGACAATTTTATTGTTCCTCCTCGCTCAAACTAATCCAGACATTATGCCAATCTTTGATATCTCCTAACATAATTTGGCTACATCCTGAATCATAAAATCCCAATTTCTCGTAAAATGGAACCATATCAGAATGTGCCAGCATAACGATACGTGAAGCGACAGCTTGCGTAGACAATCGTTGAATGTAATCGCGAAGGATAGTAGTGCCAAGTTTCATTCCTTGATAATCCGGATCGACGGAGAATGCTTGAATAGCTACATTATCACCATATTCAAGATGGCCAATTTTCTCATTTTCAGTAACTAAGTCATTAAGACGGCCACTGCAGAGATGATGTCGAAGCTTTTTTGGTTTCGAATTCTTCATGTAGATAGGAACGGAAAGCGCTCCATCAGAGATTTGCTCACCAACAAATTTAGATCCGATTATGAAAGCAATTAACTTCTCGCGAGATCTAGGGCATGCAGAGACATCGCAGTATGAGTTTTCCTCTTCAGTGCCCGCTAACTTCGACTCAGAGACTCCTTCACATGTAGCCGAAGTCGAATGAAAAGTTTGAGAACGATTTGAGCCAGTGCTTGAATTCGAATCACTGCTATCTCGACGCTGTCTAGGACTCGGCGATTTTTGACAATTCTTGCCTTTTCGAGTCGGAAGTCTGACAAAAATGCCCGCACTCAACTCGGGAGCTACGCGAAGCCAGTAATTGATTCTATCTTTTCCCGCGCATTCGCGAGAAGGCACGGTTTTGGCTTCGAGCTTGACAACCTTGTCTACATCGGCGAGGCCAAGAGGACGGAAAAGAACGTGTTCGGGAAGAAAAGGAACCATTGGGTGTTCCGGAGGGGGATGAGGATATAAATCTCTGAAGAACGACGTCGTGGCGGATGGGCGTGAGAGCGAGAGGGAAAAGTGCTTGAGCGGAGTGCGGAATGCAGGCAAGTTGCGGGGTAATGCAGTTGACTATTTACGTTGAGATTGAATATTCGCAATTCAAATACACAACTCGTGATAGGAGAATGTCAGTAGCAATCACTCAGCCAAAAAGCAGGTTAAATATGTGACTCTATAGAAGGAGGCACGCGAAAAGTCGCGATATTTGTATCGCGAAGAGTGGCCGGCTGAATCAGGGCGGCAGATTTCAAAGTGGTGAGCTAGACCGCCGCATGACGTCACGAGTCATAGGACGGACTCAAACCTCCCGCCACCGGCATTTTCTATGGACCGTAACTCTTCCAGTTCCTTTGTTTTTGAGCAACTAAACGAAGATATGTTAACTAAGCTTTTACATAGCTTTTGCAATAGTCGGAGATTAAGCAGCTGCTTTGCAGGATCTACATCATCGTCATACTGATTTTCCTTCTTCTTTGTTATTGAAGCAGGGCAAGTGTCACATCCCGCACGTGCCACCATATCAAAACTCTAAATCACGCGGCTTTTTGTCTTAATCTAATCACCCGCTTTTTTTTGCTGTTGAGGACGAAGCAGCAACTTGTGTCGACGGTTATATATAACACCACCATGAATGATCTTCTGATCGGTTAATTACTTGATATTTTACTGCTGTCCGAATTATGATATCCGTTATCAGCGAGTTACTACGCTAGTTATTCGTTCATTCGCCGAAAAGTCATTGATGGAAGCTCGAACAAGTCGTAACAAGAAATCCGCGCATTGCAAAGGCAGACCCATTAATTATAAACGCAAGCCATAAATAAAAAGTAAATGCTACAAGTCCACTTCTAAAACGTACTTAAACTAAGCTAGATCAGTTGATCCGTCAAATCCCATATAAATTCCTGATTTTGGTCCGCCGCAGGCACACTAAAGGGCTCCAAACTCCAAATCTGTCTTTCCGTTACTCCATGCTTCTTTGTCAACTGGGAATTAAAGTACTCATCATCTTGAATCTGTACTGAATTCGTTGGGATTGGCAAGTACAGTGGATGCACGTTGTCGCACCCGCGCACCGCGATTACCATATCCGATTGCCTAGCTCTACCACGGCCTCCTCTCATTAGATACGAGATTCCATCTGTCGATACTGCAGTAAATGATACATCAACATACTGCAGTTTCAAAAACTTCTTAACGTCAAATAATTCTGCATCAGTCAACGTATTGTTAAATCCAATCCCTAGCGCTCTTAAATTAGGAGCTACGTCAGACAGTGCACCCAAAAATGAAAAATTAGCAGGACTTGCAATGTAGCTTTGCGGAATAAGATCTGCACCGTAATTTATGCCAACATTTCCTCGCCGACTATGACCATGCGCAACAAGTTCAGTTAATAATTCAGGATTGCAATACTGGGAAATACCATCAACTATCGAGAGTCCTGATATCCCTGGATTATTTCCAGCTATACTCAGATGCCATAGACGACGGAACTCATTGACAATTTGATATTGCTGATAAGCAAATACTTCTTCGACAGCAGCTGAAATGAACGGAGTGAATGACCCGAAATGGGCAAAATTTAGCTTTAAGATCTCAATAGCCAACGGCGCTTGTACATGCACTTTAGCTAACTCACACCAGCTCATATCCAGCTTCTTCAGACGCGGGGTCAGAGATTTCAGATCAAGAATTGACGATTCTTCAGGAATTTGCCGTCGATAAATAATATTAGTCAATCGAATAAGTGAAAGTTCTTCTAATTCCGGGAACATCCCTAATAAAACTGCCAGCTCATCATTAGTCACACAAACTGAACTACATTTCTGACTATATGGAAAATGATCGGTATATGGATTTGGGCCACCAAATCTTAGCACTTTCAACTGAGTTTGTGGAATATTCACCACGACATTTTTTAAATATCGCTCAGCAAATACTGTTGATAAAACTTCATAAATTCCAACGATTTCCAAGACTTCCAAGTTTGGAAATTTACTATTCGTAACAAGATTCAAAACATCTGCTGTATCTTCAATCCGCACTCGTAATTCTCTTAGCGCCAAAAGCCCATATTGAAGAGCTGGGCTGCTTGGTAACGCATCATGCTGGTGTAACAAATGCATCCAAATCGAAGCCGGTGAATCTAATTCCAATCGCCGTATATTATTTACCGATTCCCTTGGAATATTCCCACTTTTGTAAACATATGCATGGTTGCTATCAGCCTTGTCATTCCTGTCGAACCCGAAAATAGCAGCTGCGCAATCAGAGAAATAAGGCACGGCTATATTACTTAAAATCAATGTTTGAACTCGTCCATTCAAAGCCCTGATGCAAGACAAAAATGTTTCGAAATTAATTTTCCAATTATACCAACCGAAATCAACGACATAGGCAATGCTTAAGCCATGAGATATTTGCTGATCCCATAGTTTACTGACAAGTCTGCATGAACAGACTTCGTTGAATGTAAGTAGCTTGAAAATTTTGTCGAGAATATCGGGACTTAGACGATTCATCATGTCACAGTCCGACTCTACCGTTTCTGTTAAAGTTGCTGTGCTTGGGTCCGGTTCGTCGGGTACATGTCGAAGTAATTCATGCCGGTATAGTCGCTGAATATCCGAGTACTACAATATCGGTTAATGATCACATATTGATAACTAAATTCAATATTGTAGATACCCCAAACATTTTTCGCATCGGTTGAATAGATAGAGCAATCTTAAGGAGCCTATATCCCATTCTCGTCATATTTGCCTTGTCCAGTGCCGAAAATGCCAACAAAAACATCTAAATGCTTGCCAGATTAGCTGACATAATTCTTATTAAACTAACATAATAGATCGGGCCCACAAACCTGAGGATCATGCGCTATATCACTTCGAATGTCCATAATATCCCGCGCTGCAAATTCATATTGATCAAGATCTAAAGCACAGTCGTATCGCTGTCGATGCCGAACTGAATCAACCTCACGTTCCATCTTAACACATCGATCGAT
Source organism: Myxozyma neotropica (assembly GCA_030568295.1). Lineage (NCBI taxonomy): Eukaryota > Fungi > Ascomycota > Lipomycetes > Lipomycetales > Lipomycetaceae > Myxozyma > Myxozyma neotropica. Next base: position 53,110 of record JAJLTU010000033.1, read on the forward strand.
TCCCTTTACCCAGCAAACCAATTAACAATATAATCAAGTACAAAAAGACGAGATAATACATACCTTCGATAGCATACAATACCTAGATTCAGCAGCAGCGAATTGCCCTTCATAAGGTGGAATAAATGAACGAGTTCGCGATAATGCATCTGCGTAGATGAAGAAATTATCTCCCGAATCTCCAAGAACTCGAAATCCAGTCTGTTCGTCGGGAGAGTGTACTCCAAAGCACTCGAATAGATGGAAATAATCGTCAATCTCAGTCATTGCTTGTGAGTTTAGTATTATCTCATTGATAGTGGAATATCCCCGTCAGAGGAATTTATAATGCTAAGGCTGTCACCTAAGTACTGTTAGCTCAAATTTAATAGAAAAGATAGATATAGAAATATACCAAGTATTCTATCACCGAGTCCTTGCTGTTTCGGAAACTTATGAAAGACGAACTCGTCGTCAAGAGCTCTCTGGTAGGATGGCCGTTCGACCGAGTGAGCAAAGCCGACTTGATTTAATTGTCGCCGTCACGAGCAATCGCAAACGAGCTAGCAGCAGCAATAATACAAAGCAATACTTTCAGCACCCCCAACCTCACAGTAACCGAATTATATTAGACGGTAATAGACGCTAGTCTTTTCTGAATATAGCCTTGCCTGATGCCAAAACTGTACAGCTATTTTGACTCTTAAGGTACCACCGGACGGTGCAAGATATGAGATTATGTAATTAAACTAATGTGCCGCGCAAACTGCGGCTTATTATCGGCCTGCGTCCCATATTCGCAACTGAGTGAAAGAGGCATTGTAATATAATATGCCGAGTTAGCTAGGAACCATTATCTTTGCATAATGGATGGAGTGAATGTACGACTGTGTATACACATTTATCTGTTTGTCAACTGCCTCACTCTTTTTCGCTGTCGTCCTGATTTGACTGTATCGTTGAATGCTGCCCAGCTTTATTCGCGATGGGCGGATTCATGACTGCCTCATAAATGCCTTGTACCTTCCTCCTCCGCAGGTTGTCACTTTTCACCATCATTACTATTTCAAGTAAGGCTCTTACGAGTATCAAGCCAGCACATGTTGCCTTCTGACGGATGAACCTAATGAGTGGCTGTGACGCACTTGTACTCCAAGAATCACATGAAGTAGCCCAGCATCTTCATATGATAAGCAATTTATATTAACCCGGTGAATAATTCGTTTTGCCTGAGCTTTTTTCATATTCTTCAACTCAGTTTTTCCAACACGACCAGATTCTTGGAGTGCGTGCTAGCTTAGCTTCGCAATACAGTTTGGTAGTCGACTCTCTCACTTGACTTTTTCGTCATGTAATAAGTGATTGCCTAGGACATAATAAATGTTTGTTTCTTTATAATTGCTGCGCATAAATATATCTGCTACGTACTAAGCTTATAATTATAAAATGTAACTGTCGCTGCTCCGTATAATCTGGAGCCGAAACCCTAGGACTAAAACCCTATGATGTGACGTCATTCATGATCGAGAAATCAACTTTTATCCACAACAGCCTTCACCATGTTCTCTTCCGTGTTGGCGATTAAATTTGCAGACTGGAGAAGAATGGGCACTCAATATCCCACACTTGAAGTAAGTGAAAATTAAGCCATCACATCACTATCACGTTGAGGATGCTCCGCTAGCAACGGTACGGAACCGCCGGTTCGACAAAAAAAAACTCAGCAATGAAAGCGCCAACCGAAATATTGATGCCGCACAAATTTGTGTGGCGGCTTGAACTTTCAAACGTGAAATATTGATGTTCTGGGCGTGAATGAAAATCTTTGGCCATCAAATACAACGCCTCGTTAAAATTTTTCTTCATTTAGTTTTCACTTTGGCAAATCCTGGCTCAATTCGGGGACGAGGAGTAGTCGAGTCTGTCTAGAGTCCTTACTCTCTTTCTTTCGCGGTTAGCCAATTGACAAAGATCACTGATTTGATATATTGTCGGAATGCTGAACATTCGATCACGGCTTTCAATTCGAGCCAGATATGAACTTCTGCTGCATTCCAAAGACAAAACGTAATCTATGGAGATCTTTTCTAGATGGAGAAAGAGCTCGGCTGGATTCTAACTATTTATTTCTCGCTGCTTCGCTGGCACTGATATTTCGCGGGATCAGATTCAAACGGCTTTACTGAGGATAGCGAAATTCATAATATCATGTACATTTTATTCATAACTAAACCGTAAATATCTAAATATATCTAAATATATCTACATATATAGATAAAGCACTAAACGCCTAAGCCCTTTTTTTTTCAAAATCAAATCAAAAACGAAATCCGAAAAAGCAAAGCAAACACCATAATTAGCGTAAAATTCCAACCTGTAATGCTTTTTGCAAAAACTAATCACATATACAACTTAAAATCTAGTCGACGATTGCCTCGATCGGTGGTATTGTTGCAGTAATCTTCTACCTGTTCAGGAGTCATGGCATTCAACTTTGCTTGCCTTCGCTTGTTGGTGATTGTATAGAGAACCTTAACTCCAACGGCGGTAAGTGCATTAGCAACCGCAATACCAATCAATGCCGAGTTTCCAGTACGGTAAAATGGCTTGTCTCTGGATTGATAGATATTAGAGCCAGCAATTTTACCGCACTGGACAAAAATATTGTACCAAGCAGCAGCAATTGTGCGGTGCTCGTGATCATTCGAGTTCTGGGAAATCCAGGCAATCATAATCGGGTGGAAATAGGGATATCCGACAATCAAACTTAAGCAGACATATCTTGACCACCGCGAGACGTCGTCGCTCATTGCAATTAGTGCAATCAAGTTTGGAATAACCCAGAATGAACTGATGATGGGAAAGATCCATCGGATCTTCTTCTTGTCGGAGATTTTTGAAATGACGAGCATGCACACGATACAAAGAGCAGCTCCGGGAATAGTAAGAAGATTGCTCTGAAGCGTAGTGAAATCCATAGCCCTGAGATTAATAGTAAGGTAAGATTTTCCCTGAAGTGAAGGAATAAAGCCAAAGAATCCGAGGAAGTACAAGGGAAAAAGGTAAATATCAAACAAAGACATGATAATAGCTCGAATATTGAATCTGAAGTGGCGCTGGCGTTCGAGCGAGCTAGCTTTCGAGTCATCATCGAGAAGGACCTTGGCGCGAAGAATAGCAACTTCACGAGGAGTGTAAATGCGAGAAATGTTTTTCTTGCGAATAGAGGGCATGACAAATGCGGTAGCAAATCCAATGACCGAGGTAAGCAGACCCTCGAGTAAGAAGAGCCACTGCCAATCCCACCAACCATTAACGTTCTTCATCTGCAGAATTCCAACAGCGAGAAGGGAAGACACGATATCGGTGAAGAGAGAAGCACTCCAGACCCATGAATAACGAATAGCAAGCTCATGCGACTTGTAGAAAGACGACAAGTAGAGGACAAGTCCGGGAATGAATCCACCTTCGCAGACTCCGAGAAGTGCTCTTAGAACTAAATATGAAACGCGAGTCTTGATGAAGGCCTGCGACATTGCAACGACACCCCAAGCAGACATCATGACCGGCAGCCAAATCTCGGGACCCAAGTACCGAATAACCAATTGCGACGGAATCTCCATAACCAAGAAGCAAATCAAAAACAAAGTCTGACCAAGATTGTAATCCTGTGTAGTCATATTCAGATTCTCGAGAAAGTCGGTCGTTAGAACGTTGGAGATATTGGCCCGGTCGAGTTCAAGTGAGAAAAACATGACACATGCCCATATCATCACCCGTATATCTGTCTTCCGCCGGACAGTCTTTTCTTCTTGCGCGGTCCAGCTTGCAGTACCAAGTTTCAACAGGCGTTGCAGAATGACATCCGGATCGCGCTCTTCATCTTCGACATAGAGTGATCTGCTGTCTTGCGAAGATTCTCGATCAGCGCCACTCTCTGAAAGGGCCTGATCGATTTTCTCGTCGGAGCGCTGGCTGCCTGCACGAAATTATTGTTAGCACGTATAGATATCAGAAGCGAGTAAGGAAATAGCAGCATACCGATAGAATCAGCAATGGGAACGTGAGAAGGCATAATGGCACGGGAGCAAAATCTGGTAGGCAGTCGGAGGAGCTGGGGATGGGGCGCGCTCCGTGGTATTTATTCGGGCCCTTCATAACGGAGGGAGAATGAAGCGTGCCCGAGGACTGCAAGAACGGCGAGTTCGAAGCTTAAGCGACCCCTGAGTTGCACCGCTAACCTGATGCAGTTAAACCCACTGTTGACTCGTGCACGTGGAGATGCCTAACTGCAAGTGAGTCAACATAGCGCTAACTTCATTAGTACTAGTCTGACTATTGCGCCATCGCGCCACCGTCTTAGGACATTTTGCATCATGAGCCTGCCATACAGAAGCCGGTTGCAGATTTCGATTCGGTTTCCTGCGCTGCATTATTTTTACATCGATGCAAATTGATTGGCAAACTAAATTATAGGATTGATCGACGACATCTACTTCATGCTCGCAAGGATATTACATATTAACGATTGCCTAATTCCAAGTATAATGTATCTATACTCGTTATTCTCCGATATCAGATCAAAAACTTGACTCGGTCAAATGCGAAGCCGCTCATTAATTGAAAGTGAGCCAAGTGATTCCAGAATTCAACATTGAGGATTAAGATGGCGCAAGATCACCTGACTGCCATTGAGACAGTGTTGATACCTTAATCGGCTGCGACGAGCTAACAATCTGCCTCGAATAACCAGAAAAATGTCTCTATTGTTCGCGCCGTGCATTCTGTGATATATGAGGATGATGTGGAGAGTCTTATCTTGGTGGCGTGCGCGGTCAGAGCAGAGAACTGTCGGAGAACTGTTGCGTATATAGTTCTGCTTGATGTTGATATCGTCCCTTTCTCTCAGTACCCTTATAGCAAATCATGCTGTTGGTTTCTGAGAACTGGACCTCAGATAATCTGTAACGCTTACACGAATTCTGAGTTTGATCAAACTTGTCTACAGTGAATGGACCTCCACCTCGTCCATCGATCAGCGGTTCAGGTTCCTGTTTACATTTCTATTTCTATTCCTATTCCGTATATCGCTCTCTGTCATTCTAACTGAGTCACTGCTATGACCCCCTAAGCTAATACTTTGTACAGCGATGGGGTGGAGGATGCGTTAGCGTCCACACCTTAAATAGGGAATCAAAAGTTTAGTCGGCGATTGTGTCATTGCTGATGACTATTTCGTGTGATTACCTCAGACAGTCAAAAATTGATCATTTCTCCTCATATAAATCGTTTCTCCACCTCTACGCAATATCTCAAGTCGAGGAGGATATAGCATGGCGTCGTCTGATAGTGACTTTGAGCAGCAGGTAGTGGCTGACCGGTCGTGGTCCCATCACTTCTATCTTTCATACAATGGAATCATAATTGGCATATTCTTGCTCATTGCGGCTCATAATTCTTGCACCCAACGCACTCCATTAATCAACCCAAGTCATAGCAGAAGTTCAACTTCCATCGTTGATGAACATACTCCATTGCAGCATCTTCCGTCATCAAAACTTCCACGCAGCCAAAAATATCGTGCATATCAGGCTATCACTCGAAAGATTCAATCTATACTCATTTACTCACCATCACCATTTTCAAGATTTGGTCCCCCTATCGCCGCCATCTTACTTCTTATCGGATACTATGCACTCACAATCTTCTTCACGCTATTCAAAACCGATCTACTACCTCCCGTAATCGCTGACCGAGCTGGGCTTATGGTTATTGCAAACATTCCTCTTTACTTCTTTCTCGGAGCACGAACTGGATTATTCACTTTGTGGACGAGATGGTCTCATGATAGATATCGATTGTTGAAAACGAATGTTGGATTAGCTATCTGCATACTCGCGATTTTATATACCAGCCTCACATTCGGCCACGACGCATTACAAAAGACCAATTCTCGGTCCGTAGCAGGAATTATTGCTTTTACGGCATTGATGATACAGTTCGTTATATCTATCATCAGTAGCATTATAGAATTTGTATATGAACGACCATTGTCCAATGAAGCTTTACAATTCTTCTTAACTGCCACAGCTCTAGTTTCTCTCAGTGTGTACGATCAACTGAGTCGAACTTATGTTATCATCGGTGCAGGGGTGTTTATTGTCGATTTTCTCACTCGACTACGCGATTGGCGACATTTTATTGCATACTCGGAAAGATTCGAACAGCTCACTTCGACATCATCATCACCAGGCGTGGAAGAGACTGTGGTCGAATTAGATATTAATATTCACACGTCGAGCCGTGGCCATGAATTTACTTGGAGTCCAGGTCAATATGTTTACGTTTATGTTCCTCATAAACGAAAATATTTTTGGAGGACATTTAAAGCTACTATTGTTAGTTTGAAAGAGAGTGGTTCGATGCAACTGCTTTTGAAGCTTCAAAATTCTGCTCCTCTTCCATTATCTGACTCTTTCAATGTTTCTATTCAAGGGTATGCCATTTATCCTACTTGTCCATCTTTTTATTTCTAGAATAATACTAATCGTGTAAATAGGCCATACGGATACTCTCCAAGGTTCCTTCCCGAATATACAACAATCTTTCTTGCTCAAGGAAGTGGCGTTTCCTTTACATTCCCTCTCGCATTAGACTTTGCTCGCCGCGCAAAAAGCCTCGAACGATACCTCAGTCCCAAAGCAAACGCTCCAATATTCTTTCTTTGGGAAGTCGCTACACGGTCCCAGTTAGGATGGATAGAGCTAAGCGAATTCAAAGAATTATCAAACGTAGTGATAATGCTTTGGATTCGGGATGAGCAAGCACAACCCATCAATATTATAGATCATTTTTCGTCAGTATTACAAGCAGATAATTTTGGATTTAGCAAACTCACGAATGAATCAGCTAGCAGTGCTACAATTTCTACGTTATTACAAGATACGAGATATGATGAAAAAAGCACTGTGAATGGAATTTCTGTAATTGTTTCGGCGTCGCAGGAAGTTGTTAAAAGTGCTAGAAACAAGGTATCGAGCGAATTGTGGAAATCTGCGATAGATATTCAATTTCATGCTGAAATTGCTCCTTGATCGCTGTTCGAGATATTTTGGAAATTTATAAAAATTTCGTTTTTGTATATAATGATATTTGATAAATTGTTTTGTTACAGGTATAGCGGAACTCGATAATATTTTTAGCCAGCATTTAAAGAATTGATAATGATAAAGGAAAGATATTTATTAATATTAGTCTGAAAAGTCCAATTCTATCTTAGAACTTCCAACATATAGGCGATCCAACAGACGTTAATCGCGATTACACATCAACGCCAGCAACAAGTTTTTATCAGTTTTCAATCCATCGCATTCAATCGTCAACTTCTGAATCAAACTTTCCCTCTCTTGATCAACTCGATAATTGCCACCAATCTGACTCTCTAAAGCTTCAACTTGATAACGTAATTGGGAAATTATTGAACACAGCCGTTTAAATTCTATTGTATCAACAGCAATGATTTTCTCGTAGCCGATTATTGCGCGTTTCATTTTCTTATTGTCGGATTCTAATCTTTGGAAATAGGTCACTGCACCGGAGGCATCTTGTTGAAGATTACTGTCGTTGATAGTGGAGAATGAAGGAGGAGAATCCACTGAGATTTGAGTCTTGGGAGAGATTGGTTGGTCGATAAAAACCTGCATTGCACTTAAGCCGAATAATTACGAAATGGCGCTTCTCTCGAGATTATGATCAAATTTATATGCGAGACAGATAGTAGATCTATGAGGGATATTTGGAGTAAGGGGGGGTTGTACAGATCGTGCGCGAAGCTCGAATTGAGGCAATATTAAAACTTGAAGTTGTTCAAGATCAGTCTGACCTCCAGTTTTGTCTCATTCTAATCCAATATGATCGTCATATGCCTGAACATATAACATATTTTATTAGTCTATAAATCAGCAGTTCACAGCTCCAAAAACTTTGGATTGTATGTAAGCAAATTCTAGTACCACCCAGCTTCCTTTCCTCTTCGCACATTTACAATTATGCATTCTAGCCATTTGCCCATGCATATTCTATCATTATATATAAACATAAATGAATATCAAAGCCAAAAAAGCGCCAATTACGATCGATTGACTGACTTATGCAAAACATGCTCCTTCATAAACAGACTGGCAACTCCCGCAAAAAACGCCATGAGTGCACTATAATAAAACACAGCACGGCAAGAATCTAAATAACTTTGCGTAACGTCCGATCTAAAAATCTCTGGAATCACATTAATATTCTCAACCGATTCGGAAACTAAATTGATAATTTCTTCACTTCCGGGACCGGTAATACGCTCGTGTAATCGCGCGCCGAGGGTGTTTTGGAAAATCGCGGCAGAAATTGCAACACCGATCGTTGAACCTGTACCTCTGAATCCGTATTGAATTGACGTACAAACAGCCTGATATTCATGAGGAACCGCAGCAATTAATCCCACAAGAGTAATTGTAAGGAAAAGACCACCACCAAATCCGGGAAGGAAGAGATACGCTCCCACAATTGTCGTATTCGAATCAACACCAGCAGTACATAAAAGCAAAGAACCTGAAAGCAGACAGAAGCCGGCAAGGTATGACATGGGTTTATATCTACCAGTTGATCTCATATAAATACCACATAACAAAGAACCTAACGCACTTCCAACAAACTGAGGAATCAAACTCGAACCAGATTTTGTGGCAGACTCTCCCTTAACCGAAACAGTGTAAATAGCGGTATAAAAAATGTTGGAGAAGTAAACCTGAGTCATAAAGAATGATGTGAAAGCAGAGCCGGCAACTGTACGATCCTTCAGTAAAATGAGCGGAATAACCGGCTCAGCTGCAACATAGAGCTCAACATATGCAAACACACCAAGTACGATGATCGACAAACTCAATGGTAAGACAACAATTGCTGATCTCCAAGGGAAATAGGTACCACCAACACTGACTGCAAATAAAAACAAGCAGAGGCCAAGAACAAGAGTAAAAGATCCCAAGAAATCGATTCTCTTGAGTAAATCCTTGTTACCTTCTCTAGGAGGCAACTTCAGATTAAACTGAATAGCCGCAAGCGATAAAACAATAACCGGTCCTTGCATAGCAAACGTCCATCTCCAACCCACACTCTCAGTCAAAATACCTCCAACGATACCTCCGAAAGCAGCACCGCAGCCGTAGAGAACGTTGCCGATGCCTTGTAACAGACCACGTTGACGAAGAGAAACAATGTCGCTGAGAGTAATAGCACTTAGAGTAGTAACACCACCGCCACCAGAACCGGCGACGACACGCGCAAATACTAGAAACCAAATGTTGGGGGCAGTACCACAAAGAACGGAGCCAATCCCAAAGAGCACCTATACATTTTCAAGTCAGAATTTCGCTGTTCCACACCTCCTCAATCAAGAATAACAATTCTTGGGAAGACTTACATTGGCGATCAGAAGAAGTGGCTTGCGTCCAAAAATATCAGACAGTTTTCCATATAATGGCTGAACGGCAGCTTGCGCAATCAAATACCCAGTCGCAATCCATGACACCGACTTCAACTCATTAAAATCTGAGGCAATTCGCGATAGTAAAGTAGCAACAATAGTACCATCCAGCGCAGCAAGAAAAACTCCGACATAGAGTGAAAGAAATATCGTGATGAGTGCTGCACTTGCCAATTCTTCGCGCTCTTCAGTTTCAACAAGAGCTTCTTCATCCGCCTCGGACGAAGGAATGTCTCCAAGCAGACGAGAAGCTTCTTGTTCCTCTGCCTCGCGGTCGTGTATCGACATTTTAACCCAGAAGAATGAAAATAAATTGAAGAATGGAGAGGATGAGTCGAAGAAAGTAATGGAGATAAATTCAAATTAAACTCCGTCGCGAGTCAGCGCGTGGGTTAGAGCTCGAAAGTGAGTCAACTCGGAAACGAAGAAATATCATTCGGATTTCATTAACATTTTAGACGACTCATCGTGTTTTTGCTCTTTAAAGTACTACCTTACTAAGATCTTATTTGCTGCTTCTAGCAATAGCTACACTAATGTTTGCTTCTCTTCATCGTCGACAGAATAGATTTGGCCTTATCGGAACTTGTCGCTATCGTCCTCGCGCGACTCGCTCAGCCGCACGGTTCTTTCTGATAGCATTTTTAAAGATCAAGTGCAAACTAAGTCAAAATACTAAATCAAAATATATATGTATATATGGGAAAATATAGAGAACAAAATCATTTTGATTATTTACTCAGTATAAATCCTAGTCTCACAATATGTAAATTTGGTGTGACACGATTTAAAGTGGGTATATGAATGTACATATTCATCGTGCCATTAGTTTTTGATCATATAGCTATTATTATTATCTACTATTGCATTAAAGTGGCAGCCTAAAGTATACCACAGATTCAATTTTTTGCATGTAAGCAATCGCATAAACAATGTTTCAGACACCACAACTAGGCAAGTATCACTCTTGTTAGTCCTTACTCAACTGGTTTAATTAGCAGATGTATATTCAATTTTGCGTGATGGACTGGTTGAATTCGCAGTAGGCGTCATTAATGGATTACCTCACCAGATAATTGACAGCAAGCTAGCTGGAAACAGCGGAATTGTAGAACCACCAGCTGCGACTCTCTCTAATGACTTTAAATAGGCTACTAAAATACTCAGCACCTCCAGCAACTTATCTTCTTTGCTTCTGTAATCAATAAAATTCTCTTTATTTATATACTTCCCATCTCCCCATAATACCGGAGAGAGACTAAATTGCTATCTCAGTAAGTGCCATAATTGGCTCTCTGCAGAGGCAACCGGCTTTGAACCTGCTTTGACCGCACTCAACAGGATACCTACACAAGCGTCATTATCCGACTATAACTGGCTCATGACTCTGAATTATCTTAAATAAATATCTACTTTCTGAATGAATCTTTGAAAGCATAATGATCCATGTTGGAACGATGCCGATGATAATAAGGAAAGAATTCCAGCATAGTCTCACCACATCCCCGACCGATCAAGATAATTATGTCTTCTCTGAAGTGGTGCAGGATGCTGCACAAATGAGACCTTACTTTGATAACTCTGGCAGTTGCAACTACCTCATGACTGGGCAGGTATTCAGGTGTCCTAGAGGCAGCATTACGGTGATAGGAGTATTCAGGTAAAGGGAATTTAACCGAGCTTGGGGAAAGAGAAAAGACTAGATTTAAGCAACGAGAGTTCATCGTCAATCCTTTTGGGCATAGGGTCAATTAGGCAATGTTTTACCAAACATCCTACAAGCGGGAATAGAGTGGTGGAATCTCGATGCAAGACAGGGAAGGGAACACCGAAGAAATATCCCCTGCGGCCCTCAAATTCATGACTATGGTGGAGACAGCCGCGCAAGGTCACGTAAAATCAAGATATGCACAAAATTACTAAATTTATAACTTCAAATTCTGTATATCGGCAGTATTTGAGATGATATAATGAGCAGAGCGCGCAGACTACACACAAGCAGCTCGAGAATCTACCTTTTTGGGTAAGTCGGGAAACCCTATCATAGGTGCGGCTCGCGTATGGCAGAAGCGCGTCGGAAAACTCCATATTTACCTGCTAAACCGCCGGCCATGATAAATAGACATTAGATCTAACAGCAAATAATCGAACAAGGAATTTAATAATCTAAAATTACCGATAAGGACTGCAACCGGATTACCTTTTGAAGAACTAAGCAAGCGTGGTGGACCAAGTCTAGTCGAGTATAAGCTGACTAGCAAACGCATTCACGTGATAATAAACTTTAATGGCACGCGGATAAATGGCGTTCAGGGTACGCGTCGCCGCCAGCTACTCGTGACCTTCACTACTCTATGTTCTTTCAACTTGGAAAGCATTCGATTGCGGCTGTCGCGAATATATTCATGCTTTTTCTGCTGCATTTTTGAGTAACGGCAAAAACCCGGAAAGAAGGATGTCGGACGATGATGAGCTATCTGATAGAAAACGTCCACTGCATGGATTTGTTATTTGTACCACCGGTGTCGAATCGCATATGAGAGTACGTCAGTCTTAAAACTTCTGCCTTCTCAGCCTTTTATCTTAAAGATACTAACACCTCTCAGGATGAGATCAATCGAAAGTGCTCTCGCATGGGCGGAAAGCCGTGCGACAACCTCATGAATAGCGTCACGCATTTAGTCGTCAATCTGCAACCTGCCCGCAAGACCTCTCCTAAATACAACTACGCATTCCGCAAGCGATCTGATGTTATGTTTCTTGATATTGAATTTATTCCAAAACTTTACGAACGATGGATGCGTGGTGATGATATTGAAATCGCCGAAGAATTGCGAGAGTTTGGTAATCGCAATATGTTTCGAGCGTATGCAATCTCTCTCAGTGGTTTAGTAGAACCCGAGCGCGGTCATGCGATTCAGTATATCCAAAAAAATGGAGGTACCTATACATCAAATCTCACATCCAAAACTGACATTTTAGTATCAGTCAGTGCGAAGGGGCAAAAATTTGAATTTGCAAAACAGCGAAAGATACGAACCGTATCTCCGTTATGGATCGAGGCGAGCAAAAAAAGAGGCGGGCTTGCACCAGTTGAATTATTTTCTTATGATTTGACTGAGGAGCAGTGGCAAGCTAATTTAGCAGAAATAGTCGAAAAGGATTATGATGATATATACGTTCCACATTCTGCAATTGCGCGAGGGAAGGAACCTGTTAATCAATCTCGAAAATTACTCACTCGACTATCGCGTACAAAATCAGATAATACTTGGAATTCCATGATGCTTCATGTTGCTACTGATCGCCCTTCTGCTGCGTCAATCGATGATGGCGTGATTTTAAAAGATAGCAAGACGTCTAGCACATGCGCTCCATTTGAACTTCTTCCCGCAGATGAAGCAGCAAGACTATCTACTATTCAAGAAGCAAATGGAACAGAAGCTGACAGAGAATCGCAGCTTCTAGACAGCCACATCTTCTACTTTTATGGATTTAGTGAAGAAAAAGTAGCAAAAGTTGAACCGTTTGTGACCTCGCGTGGTGCTATGGTCGTGCACTCGATGGACGGGATCAATGAATCTCATATACCTACTCATATTGTCGTCGAACACAAGTTATCACCTTCAGATTTGCCTGAAGACTTCCCAGAATCTGCTGTCCTGGTTACAGATTGGTACCTCGATCTTTCAATTTTTCATAAAGAGCTAAAACCTCCGGCAATTAATAAATTCTCTGGTTATCTTGGTCACGAAACGCATTCTCCTGATGCCCAAGTCTTTCGATCTAGACAAATCGAATATTCTTGCTTTGATGGCATGCATCGCACTCATATAGAACGGTTTTTGTTTATGTTGGGTGCAAAATCTACCGGTACGCTGGACCATAATTGTGATTTACTAGTAGTACCCCAGGGGGTCTACGAGCAAGTCAAGAACCCGTTCGCCTTTTTAAAGCCTATTCCTGGCATTCGTTCTCTGGCAAAAGTCACGTACGCTCGGCAATGGGGCATTCCTATTATTCCCGATAATTGGTTGTTGGAAAGCCAAAACTACGCAAAGATTGGTACTGCGATGGATGTTGCGAAAGCAAAGAGACCGCCACCGAAAGCTCGGACATCATCTATCGGGAAACGGAAGGAATCTGCGGTAATAGAGGATATTGCAGAAGGCAAGGCGGTGGAGGGTAGGAATTCCACTGCTGAGTCGAGAGCTACAAGAGGAGCACCAAGGAGGAAGTAATGTTTGAAAAAGTATGTTATTTTATGATCAATGACCAGCATTCGGGAGGAGTTATGATTAATCATTTTATGCATCTATGTACATTATAAACAATCCAAGACAAGTTTTTGTCACACGCATTGTATAGTTTGTATACTTCATCGAGACTTGCTGAAGTCGTCTACACCATCAAAAGTAGCCTCAATTCCAAGAGCTTCGGTAACTTCTTCTCGTAATAAATTTCCAAGCGTAGTTCCGTCGCGATGATAAGTCCATTGTCCATCAACTAGATCATATCTTGAGTAAACTCGTTATTACTGAATCTAGAACTAAAAGAGAATGCATCTGCTCACCTTTTCGGACCAGAAATGGGACTGCTCAGCCATATTTGCTTGTTGGGTGGTTGCTTGTTAATAACGTAAGTTCCATTAGGTGGTAATATCAGAGTAAGAACGCCTTGCTAGATTTAACATAGCTGTTAACAACTTGTCTATCAGAAATCGTAAAATAATTGAATACTCACAGCAAGCTCAATATCAATTTGCGGCTTCGTATCAGCCAAATCCTCAGAATGAGTCAAAATATTCTCAAGAGTCTCATCCGCAATAGCGTGATACTCAGACATTGAAATCTCATCAACCTTATAATCGTCATCAAGGCTCTTAGACCGTAAGCTTGAGCATTGTGAAAATCTCCTAGTTTGTTGTAAAGAAGGCGATAATCTTTTCTCTCGGAAACTTTCTTTGCTAGAAAGTGTGTAAATCGCTGATGATCTGACTGTAGCATATAAATATTGACAGCCACTAGAATATTGAGAAGAGTATTTAGGAGCTGCAAACCGAACGAACCGAAGGCTCTGATAAAGCGATTTAGTAGTATTCATTGCGTAAGTATGATGAATCTAGCAATAAGACTCAGTCAAGTACTAATTAGTTGAATGAGTGAGGTCCTTGTTATTGAACAATCGAGTGAGAGACTGGTTTACTAAGTTAGGGTATGGGGTTTTCCAGATTTCGGAAATAGATGCAGGTCAATACTCCGGTCGGACCTGAAAACAGCGCAATTACGTGGCTCTTATTCGTTCATATTTAAATAAGGATAGATACTAAGGCTATATATATTTATAGATCTAATATTTATGCTCTATATATTTCAATTTCAACTCAATCAATTCAGAATTATGGCCTGCATCGTATACTTATTTTAACAGAAATACTTCACGGCCAAATCTCTCAGCTTAAAATCACACGCTTTTCAACAAAATATGACAATAAAAACCTCTGAAAACTATTTATTATATATTGTCCCACTAGTGGAAAGAACCAACAGGTAATCCAAAACCTTCAGGAGGGATTTCCTTCAAGGCAGCCGTCCGCTCGTAATCAACACCAGCGGCGAACACATTATTTCCCCACCACGACAACGACACCTGAGGATACTGCAATGCGGCAAAAATAATGACTCCACCAAATGCAATACCTGCCGAAAGACCTGATGTAAGAATGTAATTGTACTTTGTCCACCAAGCGACATAACGCTTTCGAAGGTAGTACATAAAGAACCATGAGAAATAGAAGCCAGGAATATAGTACACCAAATTGTATGTAGAACCCCAAAAGATAGTTCCGTAGCCAATAATTGGAAGATCAAACCATTTCCATCTATTTTTGTACTTTAGGCGCAAGAATCCAAACGGAACGGCAATAACCGCTCCAATCCAGAATGCGTTCTTAAGAGCAGGGTACACATCAGTCAGCACACGATTAGGATTAATCACACCGAACATAATCGCATCTGAGTAAACTGTACGTGGGAATGCGCACACAAACTTATCCTTTTGCGTAGTGCTGCAGAAATCAACCACAGAGCTGAAAAGTGCTTGAACAGCACCAACAGAGCAGAAACACTGAATCAGCGTAGCCAAACACTGCGCCCTGAAAGTAGCTCTCTGTGGAATGTGACTGTAGTGCGCAATTTTTTGGTCACCAATGAACGACTCTGCCTGCTCATCGATGTTGTATCTAATTTGGAGGTTAGAAATTGTACTAGATTGACGAAAAAAAAGGGAGCTCACCCCCACATACGAATGACGATATTGGTCACCGCATTGCCAGGATCCATATAACCAGCAAGAATGACGGAGAAGGCACCAAATCCATTCGACATGCCAGTTCTTGACAAAACCACAAGAGTAGGCATCAACATGCCAATATTGAACAAAAAAATGGCAATGACAGTCCAAATCGGGACAGTTGTCGGCCAGGCAAAGATTGCCGCAAATCCGGTACCAACACCGATGACAAAAATCGCAATATACCACCAGTCAGGAACCTCCTTATATGCAGCCATAAGATTTGAATGAGGGTCATTAAAATTCTGCAGAGAACTGCGACGTGGGTGCCGGATCGATATCCACATCAATTGCAGAGTCTCCCACAAAAGCCGGTACTCTGTAATGATAACGTAGACAAATGTACAGGTATAGACAGCCCATAGACCACCAGTACCAACAAGATTACCGGCAGACATATAAGGAGCCGAGTAATTTTCGTAAAGCTCTTGCGAGAATTGGTTGTTTTCGTCCATGATTCGCGACAGATTATACGCACTCCCGCTGGAGTCATATACCGTGTTGACGTTCATGGGAATGAACGCAGTCCAGCGATGATTTCTCCAGTACAGAATTACCATGACAATACCGGTGATTAGGATCCCAATAAACTTATTGAGAAAAGCAAAAAAGGGATAAACTAGTGGAGATCCATAGCTGATGACCGACCAGTCAAAAGTGGGAAGTGGGTTGACTCCGAGACCAAGGTATGAACCAGTTGCCATTGCCAGAAGTTTGTTCTTTGGTGCAATCCAAGTCATCCAGTTAAATACACTGAGCGCCTTGAACAAGAAATCCGGGACAAAAAAGTACAAAAATGAAGCACTAAACACAACGTAAAATAGCTTTTGGCGAGAGATTGTCCAACCGTTAACAGATGTCTTAGTCTCCTTGACAACCAAAGCACGACTGAGGGCAAGAGTAGGCAAAACGTTGGGGAATACAGCTTTGACTGGAAAAATGACAAGCTTGCGCATCAGACCTGCTAATCCATAACCGAAAAACAAACAAGAAAAATTCATTGTCCAAGCAAATCCAAAATCAACCCACTCGTACCCAAAGAAGAGCGGATGCCTAAGAGCCACAACCATACTCATCCAGTTAGACGCTTGAGAACCAACATTTACCTATCGGAAAATTTAGCATCTAATTCATTAAATAATAAGAAAATTCGCATACCATTATCGTAGCCAACATCTGCTCCTTAATGTTCCAAGGTCCAGGATTGATCGAATATCGAGTGCCCAGGAAGGTGAATCCCCAATCCGGGAGTAGCTGAAAAGCTTTACCAGTAGGAAAGAGAAAAAGCTGAATAACTGTAGATTTCAAACTAAGAGCAGGCTGTCTGAAATAGAAAAATTCGTTGATAAAACTGCCGACAGCAACCCAAAATGCTCCGATGATGTATGCACGAATAGTCTCGACAGGAGTCGACGGATCATCGAATGGGTCGGTAACCGCTCGAACTTCGGGGTAAGGAGAGTGATAGTGAATAACAGTAGCCTCCAAACGCGCATCAAGCTCATACGCCTCGCGATCGGTTCCATAAGCCTCCTGACCCTGGACCAGCAACTTGATTCTTTTGTATGTCGCCTCATCGAAATTGACATCGCCGTAATGAAAGGCAACAGCGTCCGCAAGAATTGTAAGAGCATCCTCAAGTGATGTTTCTAGCATCTTCTCGTATAAATAATGAGAAGCACGATCAGCTAAGGGATCTTCGTCACCGGTATCGCCGGTACCGTTCATCGCCTTCAGTCGCGAAACGACCTTGTCGCGGTGTTGCGGGTCCAGCGAGCGGATATCAAAGTCCAGCGAGGTCGCCCGAACTGAGGCCGCCTTTTTTTCGTGGTAGATATCATTATCGGTAGTGAATTCAAGGTCATCGCTATTGGAAGACGACAGGGAAGTATGGGCTACTTCGATGCCTGGCGACTTCTCATTGAAAGGAGCCATGGTGGAAGTCGGCTGTAGAATGGAGATGCAGGACAAAAGTGCAGTCGACTGCATATATTATATACATGTCACTTGGCACGCAAGCAGTCATTGCTAAATGGCAATTATCTGCAAAATGGATGTACTTAGCTCGTACATAATCAGGTACCGGGGATCCAGAAGAGGTACCGTAGGAAAGCAAGCCACACCCGATATCCGAAAGCCCGGCATATGACACCGCCCTGTTTGGCCGCTAAACATGTGGGCAAACTAATGGATCAATAAACAGTCGGCAAAAGTATTAAATTGAAACGAGTTGATGTCGTCGTAATCAAGCAATCGTCAAAAGATATATGCCGGGGATCTCATTGCACAGGCCAGAGAATAGACCGCCACACGAACCTCACACGAATGAGCACGGACAGCTATACACCGGGGACGGCAATTCACCATACAATGTGCCCGCAGTTCGGCTAGCTTGCCGGAAAGTGCTGGGCTTTGAAGGTTGTGTTGCGGTGCAAGCTAGTTTGAGAGCGCCGCAAGCGATAATGTACCGTCATCGGTACTGCCACAAAAATCTTCTTCGATAGCATTGTCGAGAATCTCAACGTATATTGAACAACGTGATGGCGCAATAGCGGTCGGAAATAAGAAATAACTGATGTTCATCGTTGTAATTCGCTGATTGGTATTACTGGAGCGACTCATCTGGCGTAAGACTTTAAGTGCCTGTAGTCTCTTGGCTTCCCGATAGAACGAAAGCAAACCAGTGAAATGAGATGCTCATAGCAGCGGACAAGAAACATTAAGCATTGCTAAGACGGCTTAGCAAGACTGGGCTACTGCTTATTTCATGAATGTCATCTGTTAAGCTGTACACTGAGATGGATATGAAGCTCGATATCACTTTTGCACGATTTCAACGATCGATCACGACATCAGAAATCCCCCGGGTGGTTGCATATGTCCTAGCATCCGTCACTGAGTCATGAGCGGCCCGCGTGCGCTAACTAGATAAACTTACTGAACTTCATACTGGAGCATCAGTGTGCACATATGTGCAATTTGACAGCGCTGTGTCTGCTTCTTCGGGAATTTCGCAGAACAGAGCAGTCGACGGGCCTGTAACCGATACACATATTTTACAACCTACAGATCCACACCGGAGCAAGTTGACATCAATCAAAGGATCCGAGTTCTTCTGAACAGATTCCATGTCAGATTGAGAGAAAATTGTGCGGCATCTCAGCTGATCGGTCTTACAATTATCGACTCGAGAATTAGAAGCACGCAATAACTCCATGATCGTGCATAAAAACGTGGATTTTAAAATGATAGTTCAATCGATTAATGCAGATACTGCATTGGCAAGTGCATAGGTATGGTACGGTAATCCTGCAATGGAATCTGTATCTTATCTGCCGTGAGTACCGCTGGTCTGGCCAGACTAAAATTTGGAACGGGATTTTTGACTCAGGCTAGTCGGACTTGGAGCAGCTTAGAATCGGCCTGATAGCGCCCCGTCTGATTCAAACGTCAGATAGATTAATTTTAGGCCAATTATGTCGACTCACCACCAGAATATATCTTTCTTGAAAGCAGCCGCTGGTATCATTAAGTATACTGCTAACTCGTCGAAGCCAAACGGCTCCCTACCCGGACGGAAAACATGATCAGATTATCGTCTTAAAGTGGGTAGATAGCAATTACGGGAAGAAGTCGAAAATTTGATTGGCCATGATTAGGTTGATACTTTTAATATATCGGTCATGAAGAATTTCGTTCAATATTGACTTTAAGAGTGTTGTTCATCTGTCACCTTCTGTCCTATTCTAGTCCTGAAGACTGTCAGATTATAACCCAGACTGAACTTCAATATGAATATTAAAAAACTGAAGGACAGACATCTGTATACATTATAAATGTTTGGCACCGTAGAACTTTCATATAAATTAATCACTATGATACATAGTACGCTGGGATGCAGATTCGAACTTCCTCATAATCGATTATCAACTTTGTCGATCGCTGTCTGTAGAAACCCTTTCTCCCTCGAGATCAGATTTTGCGTAAGACATAATTAAAATTATTTTAAAGTGTATGAATGCCGAAAAGATTGTGAGTTATAGCCAATACTGTTCTGGTGAAAATAGCAGCCGTGAGTGAGACATTCAAAATTGGGTTGGCATATACTCAATCCAGTTGAGTAAAGGACAGGTTATACACCAAAACATTATACTTAACTTAGTAGCTTGACGCGGTAAATCAAACAATTTAGAATGAGACATACAAGTTATGAGATATGAGTTGTATCATTATTTTACTCTCGCGATTTATTAGTTTACAAGTTTCCAAATTGGGAAATGCTTGCTTGTTTACTATTCAGCACTTGAACGCCTATCCAGAACTCTGATCTAACAATTCCTAAACTCCCAATCTGATTCAAAACAGATTCGGAGCATTTCAACTTTACTATCATAGCAGGTCAGATTCCGAATCAACCACACAAAGTTGTGTTGATGTGTTATCTAATTTGGACTATAAGACAAAGTTTCCTTAGTCAGATTTAGAATTTATCCCGCTGCATTAACCAGATTTGAAGTTAAATTAATCTAAAAGTTTTAATAAATAGAGCTTTAGTCCGATTCAAAATCGGAGGAATCATATATAATCAAGCTGTAGGTGAGCAGCAGAGCTTATTGAAAAATGTATGCTATATCGACAAAAAAAAAGTTAGGTCCACTTACAATGTAAATTGTACGACTCGATCTGAAAGTAGATCAATCAGCCAGCTCTGATTCAAAATCTGACGAGTAGTAAATCTGGATATCAAACAGTCAGATTATGTTGAATTCATAGACAACCTAATTGTGTAACCAGGTGGATTCAAAATCTGGCCATAAATATAAATGGTCCTGATCCTACTAGTCAACTTAAATTATCGAACCAAGAGTTTGGATTTCTGGTTTGAGGAAATTGTAAACCTCTGTCATTCTTATTTAAAACAGTAAATATGAAATAGACCACTGATCATTGAGAAAGAAACTGGACCGTCTCCTTTTTTAAGCAACCAACCTGGACTGGATCCAAAAAGTGCCGTGCCGCCTACAGATGTCATGCAACTAGCTGTCTATGGATTCCAGTATATGTTTCGTGAGACTTTACGTTCCCTATAGGAAGTTTCCATGTAGATAGTCTGAATTGAATCGGACCGTCCGCGAAAGATCTGACTCGAAACTGGATATCAAAGATATATTATTTACGCGAGAAGAGTGAATCCAGAAGCTCTTCTAATTTGATTCCATTGGTCTGGTCTTTTTAATTGAAAGTCATTCGAACTGAGAGTAAATTTGGAAGCGCGTTGATGACATTAGAACAGAAGAGCACCTGAGTAATTTAAGTAGACTTAGTGAGATCTAATCTAGGGCTCTCCTTGGATAAGATCTATAAAACTTTAGCATGTCCATATCCATATCCATCAGATTTAAGATACATGGATATCTCTGCGGATATTATCCATGAAGAGTTCTAAGATTCATATTCATATGCATGAAGTCCGTGGATCATTAAATTTACAACGGTCACGTGATTCATGGAATATTATTATTCCGCCCTTTATCTATGAATATCCGAGGCAACATATTTTTCTTCCTTCTATACCTTTGGCTTACAACAAAACCTACCTTATACAATGGATGGATTTATTCGACCTCATCGTCAGAATACACCTCAGCAAGATTTTTGGAATTTGTAGATGACGGTAGTGATGATGAGGCTGACCTAGAAGATCAGATTGAAAGCCAGGCTACAGAGGCTCTTGATAATATTGAACAATCTTCTATTGATTAATCGGCTTCACAGAGTAGTTATATTACTCCTAATGATTCAGTTTTCCGCAGATTCAGCATCAACGACTCTATTTATTCCTTTTCTTGTGCCTATAAAGCCAAAAAGACAACTGTGAGAAACCCCACGGGCCTATACTCATTTTCGGCAAACAATTCAAGAAGGAAAGACCTTCTTTGATAAACAGACTGTGAAGTTAAAAGTCAGATATAGAGCGTGCTTGTCTATACTGTATAGCTTTAGAAGAATGAATTGCTGCTAAGTCTGCATACGAAATTCAAACACAAGACAATAGTGTCAGAGGTACTGGGTAAGATTAATGCTAGGTCCCAGAACCCCTTAGCTAAATTTTCAGATATTTCTGGATGCCTTAACTCCGATATTGTTGAGTTTGATGAGAAGAAGAGAGATCGGATCTATACATGGTAGAAAACCCCTATGGATGAATATCTACGTATGGCAGCTGCGCGCAATTTTTTAGCTGTTCCAGCAGCAGAGGTTGATGTTGAGAGACTATTATGAATACCCATGGATATTGAGTGTATATCCGTATCCATATCCATATCCATGAAATTTTAAGGCTGCGCATATCCGGGATATTAACCTGAAGAGGGCAGGTATTTATATCCGTAAGATCCATGGATATATCCATATCCGCATATCCAATCCATGGAGAGGCCTATCTACTAACAGTAAATAAACAATACAATAAAAAAGACTTTTAATCAGAGGTGTTTCTATGTGTAGAATGGACCCTATGACGATTCCCACGCTCAATCATCGATTAAGGTTCAGAGATCCGCACTAATCCCGAAACAGAAAAAAAGCATCAAATCATCCCTTCCTTCGCGGCCACCTCCATTATTATTACTTTTCCACCTCTCCTTCTCCTATTTCTCGAATTTTGTAGCTGTGGAATATATACACGTTTGCAATTGCAATTGATACGCAAACATGGCTTTTACCAATGCTAAGCCCGAGACGTGAGCCTCTGCCCTCTATCCTGCCTCGATCTGAAACGCCTGCTAACACCACATCATCTTCCAGCTCCGAGGCACTCGATTTCTCGCACCAACTGGACGAAATATTCGGTCTATCAAGTACCTCAACTGACACCTCACCCACCGGTCTTACTCTCTCTCTCTCATCCGCCAGCATCATCGACCAAAAGCAGCAAGAACTGACCACGCTCGAACGGCAATTGCGCGACACCGACCAGCGCCTACAGCAGCGACGACAAGAATACCGCAAATCACAAATGATCTCTGCTTCGCAGCATTCGAATTTTAGTCTGGAAACTCAGAGCACTGTCTACACAATTGATAAAGTCGCGACACCTGCAACCGCGACGGCAATTGCTACGAATGGAAGCGAATCTCATTCATCTAAGCCTCGTACTAGCTCACTTGCTTCGAACAACAATTCTTATGCTCCTCTTCATACCCCCCAGATAGGCAATTCTTCTACTCCTATTCAGCAGCAAACTATCGAAGAAACATCCCCCACTTTCTCAGCTCTCCGGAATCCAAAACTCCGCTCTTCGTCGTCCGCCTTGAACGGTTCGCACTCATACAGTGCGTCAGGCAGCACCACAGATTTGGATAATCAACCTCCTCAATCTCCAACTTCTTCTGAAGGCGCAAATCACGCTGTCCCTAATCGCAGCTCGACTGCTGCCACCGTGACTGCCACTGACGGTGTCTCCTCCCGCAAATCAAGTGGTGGAAATTCTGCTGTTTCTACATTAGGCGGGGCAATGAGAGGCTTTGGCTGGAAAAGACATAAACAAACTACCTCAGAAACTAGTAGTTCATATGATAACCAGAGTGCCGCTCCCGAAACGCCTCCTGAAAGTCCACCCCCTTCGCAATATCCTGCGCGGAAAAGCAGTAACAGCGCTAGCAGCAACGCTGGCCAGAGGATCCACAGCCTTAGCGGGAGTGGGTCAACATTTGATACCGTCTCTCAAGTTGTGTCTGATGGAATGAGGAATATTTCTACGACCAGCAATGGCAGTTATCAGCATCCTCAGCGCACTCTCAAAGCTGATGAGCAAGATTTGCAAGATGAGCCTGAAGAGGAGAAAAGTGGATCACGAAAAATAAGTCTGGGAAAGGCGAGGCCAGGCTGGATGAAGCGCAGTAGAGTGACTAGCAGCTCTAAGAATTAAATGTGGCTATTCTAGTGGCTTTTCATTTATTTTGGCGGGGTGGTGTTTTTCTGTACTTTGGAAAGAGGTTTGCTTTGATATTTGTTAAATATAGAGCGGAAATGAAATCCGTCAACCAAAAGATATAGATATATATACAACAACGATTCTAGAACTATCAACAAGACATCTAATTCTTAGGAGCAGGGAGTGCCAGTCGCTGACTAGGGCTAGGCAAAGTCTTCTGAAACTCACGTACAATAATGCTACACTTGACTTCTTGACAGAGATCCTTCCGCTTGTTCATTGGCAAGTTCGCCAAAAAATCCAAGCCAGCGCTCCGTTCAATCGCATCAACCGGGACATAAAAAGACTTGAGATCAGTTTCGTTTGGGATGACGTTGTTTGGCAGGATAAATGCTCCGACGGCAACTTCTTCTGTAGAAGGGTTCTTGATTGGTGATTCGGCGACAACGAGCTTGTAGAAGTGGGTGGGCACGGCGATGTTGGGTGGGTTGCCGATGACTTCGTAAGTAACTCTAAATTTTCCGTCAGGATAGCGTTTGGGGAGGTATAGAGGGCCGGTGACGATGCGAACAGAATTGTAAGACTGTGTGAGTCGACGGCAGAAATCTTCGAAGTGCGCCCAGTCTAAAGAAATACCAGTTAGGCTATGAAAGGTAAATAACAAGATTACGGTGGTTAACTGACAATCACGATTGAAGCCATCTCCAACTTGGGGAGCCATATTAGTTAAGTAAAAAGTCTCATCCATTGCTTCCTGCGAGAATTTTGCGTTCGCGGCAGGAGCCATATGTCCTCTATCATACCCACTTCGGAAATAATCAGCTAGATGGCCACGGAACTTCAAAGGAATCATTTCATTCTCCATAAAAGTTGACTTCTTTCTATCAACCGATGTATTCTTCGCGATGCTCGCCGGTGTGATGTGTTCGATCACGTACGCGGGATTGCGCATCCGCCGGTCAAACGCAGAGACGTATTCTTGTCGGAAATCAAAGTCGACGTGAGGTCCAGGATGTCCATACTTAAAGAAATGACCAGGATTCACAATTTTATTTGATGAAGCTGCCGATACTGAAGAAGAATCATCAGACGGAACGAGAGTGATATCGCCCGAGCTGCTGCTGCTCGCGGTGGAGGAGTCGATGGTTGTCGTATCAGGGGTTTTCTTTCCGCCCAAACCCAAGAACGAAAACGACAAATTGCTCGATCCCACAGTAGCAATCACGGCAGATTCAAACCAGCCCATATTCCTTGTTTTCTAGATACCCGTAGCGTGAACTTGGTGATAAATCGGATCAACTGATTGGAGCCAAAACGACCAAAATCTAATAATTTCCCCTAGATTTAGAGTTTAAACATCTTCCAGGGAGACTTCCTCACCACCATCACGAAAGCCGCCGCTTACCTGAAGAGATAACTACAGCAGCATCTACAATGTCTACTCCGGTACCGGGACTCGATCCTTCGGCGGCAGCAGCGGCAGGTTTGATTCAGGAATTTCCCCCTCCGATATTATACCCACTCGCCGAACCCCCGGTTCCGCAATTCATCTCGCCAGCAGCAGACTACAAAGCCGGTGTGCCAATTGTCATTGATCTCGGCACCTCGCAAACCCGAGCCGGCTTCGCTAGTGATGTAACTCCCCGATTACAATTTCCGACTCAGATTGCGCGATATCGGGATCGGAAGATTCTTCGCACGTTCACCCTCATCGGCAGCGACGCATATCTTGATGCGAATACGCGACAAGCGTCAAAATCCCCCTTTGATGGAGCGTTAGTGGCGAATTGGGAGTATCTTGAGAATATTTTGGACTACACATTTGTCAAAATGGGTGTTTCTAGTCAAGGAAGGATCGATAATCCGATCGTTATGAGCGAGGTACTCGCGACGCCTCTGGCACAACATAAGCGTAAGTCACACAACTAGACTGTCTTCAACGTTTGAATTTTTTTACAAGGGCTGATGATCAATGAGCAGACATGCAAGAATTGCTATTTGAAACCTATTCAGTGCCTTCAGCCACGTTCGGAATCGACTCTCTATTCTCCTACCACTACAATAACGGTAACACAGGTCTCGTAATCTCTGCAGGCAACGAAACAACGCATGTGATTCCAGTCATCAACGGCCGTGGTATTCTCAACCAAGCTAAGCGTTTAAACTGGGGAGGTCACCCTGCTTCAGGATTTTTGCTCAACTTAATTCAACTCAAGTACCCGCATACACCAGCAAAGATCACACCTTGGCAAGCTGAGATGCTCGTGCGAGAACATTGCCATATTGCGCCGGTATCTTATGGAGATGAAGTAGAGCATTATCTTGATCGAGACGATGGCTTTGATGAGCGAAATCATATCATTCAAGCTCCATTCACTGAGATTGTTGCACCAGTAAAATCAGAAGAAGAGCTCGCTAAAATCGCCGAACGTCGCAAAGAATCAGGTCGTAAACTACAAGAGCAAGCAGCTAAGATGAGACTCGAGAAACTTCAGCAGAAAGAGCAAGAACTGGATTATTACCGTTCTATTGAGAGTAGATCAGATCAAATTTCGCAGAAGGAGTTTAAGCGGTTGCTTGACGCTGAAGGCTTTGAAGACGAAAATGCGCTCGTGAAGATGATTAAAAATCTTGATAAGTCTATTAAGCGCTCAAAAAAGCAAGATATCGGTGCAGAAGAAGAATCTGATACTGAAGAAATGACGTTCCCATTACTCGAAATCGCCGACGACCAACTTGATGCAGAACAACTCAAGCAAAAACGGCATCAACGACTTTTGAAGAGCAATTACGACGCCAGAATGCGTGCGAAAGCTGAAAAGAAGAAAGAACTAGAAAAGAAAGAAGAAGAAGAACGAAAAGACGAAGAATGGCGTGAGCGTGATCTTGAAGGATGGATAAAAGATCGTCGTGATCAACGTACACTTATCATGACTCGTATGAAAGAAAAACAAAAGTTGAAAGAAGAACTGAATAACCGAAAATCATTGGCGTCGCAACTCAGAATGAAGTCGATCGCAAACTTGGCTTCTGAAGGTTCAGGTTCTGGGGCAGCCACACCTCCCACCGCCGCAGGATCGGCGCGGAAACGTCGTCGTGAAGATGGAGAAGACGATGGTTTTGGCGTTGATGATAATGACTGGGCAGTTTACCGCGATATAGCTAATGCGTCTGATACCGACGAAGATGAAGAGATGGCTGAAGCGATTCGCAAGATTGAAGATCAGCTTACTACTTACGATCCTAATTTCACCCTTGATACATCGCTTGAAGCGCAGAGCAATTGGATGAATTCACTGGTGCATGCATTTTTGCGCGGAAGTAGACCCTTTGATCCAAGTAGTCGCGCTGAAGCTCATCAGATTCATTTGAACGTCGAGCGTGTACGAGTTCCGGAAGTGCTCTTTCAGCCGTCGATTGCAGGGATCGATCAGGCTGGTGTAGTCGAACTTGCTACGGATATTTTACTTCGAAGACTTTCAAAACTAGACTCCGAAAAGGCTTGTAAAGATGTCTTTCTTACTGGAAGTTTTAGTTTATTGAAGGGATTTGACGACCGATTAAAGCATGAATTACGTGCCGCGCTTCCTGTTGACACAGATCTTGGAATTCGAAGAGCAGAGAACGCGATTCTGGATGCATGGAAAGGAATGAGGAAGTGGGCCAACAATGCAGATAATTTGAAGAATAATATTCTCACAAAGGAAGAGTATATGGAGTATGGGCCAGAGTATTTGAAGGAGCATAGTTTAGGCAATAAGGCGCTGATGTAGAGCATGTGACGTGAATTATAATGTACTTTATGTCTTCTAATCGCTATAAATGATATTCTTTACGAGATATAGAGCGATTATCATATAATTTAGATGAAATACTTAAATATCCAGTACCATAAAGCAAATTTTCAAGCAAAATGAATGTTAAATGAGTCAAAACTACATAAATCGAGCAAAGAATAGAATGTGAAAAAAATGAAAACCGAAGATAACCGATAACTGGCACCAGCAATACTTTTATAAAATCATCGTGCACCCACCAATCACCACTTGCAATAGGAGCAAACAAGAATAGAAGGAAAAATTAAAAAAATTAAAAAAATTAAAAAAATTAAAAAAATTCAAAACGATCAAAGACTCGGTGCTAAGGTGTAATTCGTAAGTTGGAAGCTCGATTCTAGATTCCTACTGGCCTTCTAAAACTTTGCGTATATCATGCCATCTTCTATTGAGAGTCTCATGTTGCTCGTTTACCTAGAATGGAATCGTTAGCATCTCAAAATTGCAGCAAAAAGAGAGTATAAAAAAGAGAGTTGGGCAGGAATTACACTAGCAAATTTGACCTTTGTATCCGCCAACTGTGACTCTGTAGAGGACAATTGATCCTCAAGCGTACGATTCGTATCCATGACTTCCAAATTCCTCTTCATAAGCTGATCCATTTCACCTTTAAGTTTAGCCTCAACTTCAGCCTGAACAGTAGCAGGAAGAGTATCAATTTGAGTTTGCAATTCTTCATTCTTCTTGGTTAATTCCTCGTTCTCCGCTTTCAAGTCAGTATTCTCATCTTTAAGTTTTTCAATCTCAACTTTTCCTTGAACCATCTCGTTTGCCACTTCAATATGTTCGACGTTAAGTGTCGCAAGACTAGCTTCCAAGCGCTTGATTTGTAAGGTAAGTTTTCCGTTAACAGTCCGTAAATTCTCTACTTCTTCTGTCCGTTCTTTCTCCAGTCGGTGTAATTCAATGTACT
This sequence comes from Myxozyma neotropica, assembly GCA_030568295.1. Taxonomy (NCBI): domain Eukaryota; kingdom Fungi; phylum Ascomycota; class Lipomycetes; order Lipomycetales; family Lipomycetaceae; genus Myxozyma; species Myxozyma neotropica. The sequence goes on from JAJLTU010000033.1 coordinate 81,660, forward strand.
CACGCTCATACTTCTTCAACGTCTCAGGCAGGATCTTAATCGCGTATGCATCAGCAACAAGATCATTAACCCGATAAATCGAATCCGTAGATGCAGATCCAGAACCGTTACTATTGATACTGCTAATGCTGCCTTTGAAAAGCGAGGATGGACTACGGCTGTGCGTCTGCTTTTTCGCCTCCGTATCGAGATAAATATCAAAAAGTCCACCCTTGAGGAAAGTCACAAGACCGTCAAATTCCAGCGCTATAATAGCCTCCTCATTCTTGCGCATAAGCGCGACACCGAATCTTATAATCGCCTCAAGACCTTCAGCAACAACGATATCAAATATACGCAAAACGATCGAAAGAGGGAATTTATACGCAAACATTGTCAAAAACCATTGACTAGCATACATCGATGACAAAACTCCCTGTCTGGCAAGATGTCGGTACAAAGACGGCAAAGTGTCCTCAATTATACGATCAAACTGATAAAGCCGCAAATGCAATCCTGGCATCTCGGGCAAATACAATTCGCGCATATCATAAGACTTCATGAGATCAGCAAGCATAGAGAAAGCTTCCTGCTCCTTCATGACAAGGATCAATGGAACAGCAATAAAAGCCATTCCTTGGATATAGCCCACTTCAGGATCCCAAAGACTGTAAGCCTTGATGATATTGAACAACGAATCTTGACTAACCGATTTTGCAAAACTCGTTCGCGACATATCTCGTCTGATACCTTTCTCATGCGGACTCGACTCCATCAAAAGCGACGAATAAACTTCTTCCAGAATAGTCGACTTTGAAGCTGCCATTAACTGCCAAATAGTGCCTCTCAAAGGAGGCGGCAGTCCATTCTGAACCGCATGCGAAAGCTCAACAGGATGCGTACGTGCAACATTAGCATAATCCGAAACCACCATCGTCCAGAACTCCCAATCAATAGCAGCAAGATCATCATCTGACTCAATTGTCGATTTCGATTTACGAAGTTTTTCAAATTCTTCTTTAAGCTTCTGAACACCTGCCAAATGAGCCTCCTTCTCAGATTGCTCCTTATTTTGCATATCCTCGCGCGTGGCATCAATGCGGCTCAGCAAGAGCTCGTAGTTGGGAGGAGAGTTAGAAACAGCTGAAGCAAAACTACTAACTGAAGACTGAACGGTCTGTCGTGATCCCTTCGTCGCATTGCGAGGTGGTAAAGGAGGAGGAGATGGTGAAGCTAGATCATTAGAGGCGACAGATGCACCGTCGGTCTCAGACGTAGTCGAGCTTTCTTCAGTTATAGGTTTTTCTTTATCGTTAGATCGGCCCCTTGTCAGCCATGCAAAAGCTTTCTTCTTGGGATTGCGAGGAGGAAGAGGAGGAGCAGCTGCAACAGTAGCAGCAGCTACGCCATCATCTTCCACAGGCGTTGAAGTAGGCCAGACATCGACCGCACCGGCACCGGCAGCAGCAGTATCAGTCAAATTAACATCATCCAAGCTACCATCAGAAGTGGTAGAAATTGGCACAGGCTCAACTTCAGTTAAAGACTCAGAGCCAGATTTGATTCCTTCTGTAGTTGTCGCATCAGTTTCGGCGTCGTCACGATCGGTCGTGGATTGCGGTGTGCCAGGGGTAGATTCTTCTTCCGGTGTCGTAGAAGTAGGTGCAAAAGTAGAAGTTAGATCTGCCTCAACTACCGCTGCATAGGGTTCAGGTTCAGGTCCAGTTACTTCTTCTTCTTCTTGAGCAGCAGCGGCGGCGTATGGGTTCTCTGCGCTTAGCGGAACATCTTCTTCCTCAGCCTCGGCGCTCGTCGTAGCATGTTCAGATTCCGTTTGAGCAACTTCTTCCGCAGATTCTTCCACAGCGGGTACTTCAGTAGACTCTACTACTTCTGCTGGCTCAGCTACCTCTTCAGATTCTGGCTCAGGCTCAATAACGGATACTGTAGGAATCATTGCGGTCAAATCGCGCTCGGAACGTGGAGCTACAATTTCGTCCGTCGCGTCTTCGAACTCAGCATTACTTTCGACAGTCTACATAATAGCAAAAAAAAGACAAAGCAATTGAGTCGTTAGAATAAGTTTTCTTCAACAGGATCATTGCTCGTAAACGTCTACTGCTTCATAGAATAATTGAGCCAACGCAATGCAAGGACTTGGATTACGTACAATATCGGGCACAGACACGTCGGGCACAGCGACGGAATCGATATCGGAAGCGGGTTGGTGCTCGGCGTGATCCGACTCGGCCATAGTATTCTTCAGGCTCAAAAGAATAGCAGGAGATCGGAGGAGAGAAAGGGAGGAACAAAGAGTGGTGAGGCAGGGACAAAGACAGGGACTCGCGAATTGAGGTTGAGGCTTGCTGCTGCCCGGGAAGCAAGGGATCCCACAACTCTAATTTAGACACCCTGCGGCTCTGCTGACATTGATGGTATGGGGCACGTACTAATACAATCGGGTTAGGGCTGTAAGATAGGGGTTGAACAGCCGGGCTCTAAAGAAAAAAAAATACTAGAATTCATTCAAGTCTACATTGATTTTTGGTCTCTTCCTCTGCTTTGAGAGTGGAGGTGGGTTTTGACTCTAACTAAAGCATAATTTGGTTATCATCAATAGCTCGTGCTGTCGCGGCATCAGCATCTATATCATCGAAAATGACTTCAACTGCACCAACAAAGCTCGCCGGCCGCGTATTCTACGAATCTATCGGTTCACCAAAGAAAATAGTTGCTCCCATGGTCGACCAATCGGAACTTGGTTGGCGTTTACTCTCCCGTGCTCATGGGGCTGATTTATGCTATACTCCAATGTTGCACGCGCGCTTGTTTGCAGAATCGGAAAAGTATCGGGAGCAGAACTTTGTGTTTTCATCTGCTCCTTCGGAATCGTGTAATGGAGTTGCGGACGGGGATAAAGAGAAAGATAGACCATTGGTGGTACAGTTCTGTGCAAACGAGCCTGAGGTGTTGCTCAAAGCTGCAAAGTTTGTCGAAAATCACTGCGATGCTGTCGACCTTAACCTTGGGTGTCCTCAAAATATCGCAAAGCGTGGCAAATACGGCTCATTCTTACAGGATGATTGGGACCTTATTTACAAACTGAGTATGTTACAATTTTTGTTCTCATTTTTTAATGGAGAAGAGCTATTGCTAACAAGAGACTTATAGTTAACATTCTCCATGTCAATCTTTCAATCCCCGTCACTGCCAAAATCCGTATCTTCCCCGACAAGGAAAAGACTTTAAAATACGCCCAAATGGTTCTCTCCGCTGGTGCCCAATTCCTCACTGTCCATGGCCGAACTCGCGAAATGAAAGGTCAAAAGACAGGTCTTGCAGATTGGCAAATGATTCGGTTCCTTCGCGATAATCTCCCTCGGGAAACCGTAATCTTTGCAAATGGAAATATTCTGTATCAAGAAGATATTGCGCGCTGCTTAGAAATCACTGGAGCTGATGCAGTCATGGCTGCGGAAGGAAATTTATACAATCCAGCAATTTTCGCGAAAGAAATCACATACTCGACAACAATTCCTGAATCGAAAGAATCAATCGATGAACTTTTTCCTCGCGTTGACATTCTTCTTCGAGAATATTTTGAAATTCTGAAATATACTCCAGGAGAAGCCACCCGTGTAGCAGCAAAATCCCATCTCTTCAGATTACTACGTCCATTTTTACCCGTCCATACTGACGTACGCTCGGAGATTGCAAAGATTAACAAAAATACAACGATAGATGATTACGAGCGAATTACTCAGACTGTTGAAGAAATCGTGGGAAAAGTCCTCGCTGATGAGGTGAATTTGCAGAAAGACGTCGTCATTAGATCTGCTCAGCCTATAGATGAATCTGGTGCCGTGTACAAAGATATTCCATACTGGAGGGCACAACCCTACTTTAGACCTGTTAGTGGCCAGATTTTGTATGGCGGTAAAAGAAAAGGAGAAAATGAGGTTGATGTAGCACAAAAGAAGGAGAAGCTAGAGAAAAGTGTTGAAGAGCCAGTTGCAGCAGTCGCATAATTAGCTTATATATTGGAGTTTGTGATTTTGGTCGTGTGTATATAAGGGAAAAATAAATGTATTATATATAACCATTACTCCTTTTCAAGCTACTAAACCGTAAATAAAAATAAAACTATGCTTACGCCAGATAGGTGTAAGTATCAGCGCCAACTCGTTCCAGATAATCCTTTCCAATTAACTTCTCGATATTCTTCTTAATATCCATCACATCCAATGTTCCGCGCTCCTTTGTTACCTCAATTGTTTGCAAAATCAGTTCGTTGTGCTTAAGCGTCTTCTTCGCCTTCATAATTCGAGTGATAACAGCTTGAATTTCGTATTCCCGATCTCGTTTGACCATCTCATGCATCTCCTTATTCTCCTCAGGAGTCTCCTTCAATTGAACTTGGTTAATTCTCACTCTATAAGCTTTCTCGTCAAACTTTTCATTGACACCAAATCTGTCACCAGGATTAATATCCTTTCCTCGGGGATCCTTTGTCAGCACGCGCACTTTACCGCATGCAAGTGATTGCAAAGTACGCTCCAGATCTTTGTCGTCGAGTTCGGTGGCTTTTTTAATTTCCTCGTACGTGATTGTTGTATCGACCTCGACGTCATTAAATAGTAATAAGACTACAGTTTGAAATAAACTCATACTTAGCTCTTTTTTCCCCTTTGGAAATTGTGCTCGAACGACACAGTGTCCTAACACATGTCTCCATGAAATATTTCGTCCAGTTTGCTTCGAAAGGTAAAAACTCTTAAAGTTTTCAAGGGCAGAATTCATGACTGGAGGAAGCACAATCGTCGTTTCGGGATATGACGGCCAAGAAGCGTATGAAAGCGCATTGACGTAAAGATCGATCCCATTCTCTTTGGCCGTACAGTATTTGCTAGTCTTGAACGATGCCATAAAGTCCTTCGAAATCTCAGTGTCTCTAAACATGCCCTCAAGTTTCTGAGTAAACGAATTACCACATTCTTCCTTGAGTAATGTCAGCATATTGCGCTCAGCATCGTCACTGGCGGATCGATTAAGGAGCAGGCGCTTAGCGAGATCGCGCTTATAAAATGCCTCAAAGACGTCTTTGCCCTGAATAAATCGAAACAAGATTAGCACGTTCGACATCCGCCGTTCCAATTCGTTGTCATCCATCTGCTTATTTCCAGCTCTTAAAAGTTCATCAATGAACTTTGCAATCATTTCAGCGGGTACACTATTTCTCTTATTAATAAACAATGCAAAACTCTCGCGCATTGCATTGCTCAGATTGTCATCGCTAGCAAACGATCTTTCAATCACACGATCTAGCTTCGCTTTGAATGCTAGCAGCGAAGCTACCATTGTAGAATCCTTAGCCGGGTCCATGACTAATTTCAGACCCTCGCGTCTGATGTACTCTGCAAATGCAACGACAACTACGTTGCTTTGCTCGACTTCTGAAAAGAGTTGATAGAGACCAGCGAGACTCTCAACGTCATCTGAATCTAGTAAATCATCGAATCCGCGCTCGATAATTGTCTGTACTTCATTTTTGATCATCTCGGTCTTGACGACGGAAACAGTTTCGCCGCGCGTCATTCGCTCAAAAGAAAATTGCGAAGCTTGGTCAGCCTCAAATGAGATGCAGTCGTGAGTAAGCTTGAGGTACTCTGGCAGAGGCATTGTGTCGACGTGGGCTTCGGTTAGAGCATGATAATGAGCGCGGGTGGATGCAATGAATTGCGGGTGAAAAAGGGATGAGTAAACATTGAGTTTAGAGACCATTGAGATAGTGGAGGAGATCACTTGCGGATTGCGCAATTCGTGAGATCGGTTGCGTTCAAAGTAAATCATTACGCTGGACATGAATAGAGGGCCAATGGCGGGGTTGTCGATAATGAGTTTGCGGAAGAGGGTCAAACCAGTGTCGCTATTGACAAACGTTCAGCGGACATCTCAGAAAATTATTATACAAAGTAGCAGACTCACGTAATTGAGGAATCGGTAGGCGAAGGGAGGAGATAGCTGCGATCGAGATAGAAAAATATCTGCTGAATAATCTTCAGCTGAGCTATCCACGTTTCCCATACTTCGATGACCAGACCAGCCATTTTATTCGCCTCTCCAGATGAGTTTGAGATATTAGCAGCAGCTCTCAGCAGGTCGTTGTTGACAAAATCGGTCGAGATGTGGTCGCTCATTCGCATCTTGAGATTCTCCCACACACTGCTGCTCTTGTCTACGCGACAGAGGTTCTCAACGCTACGGTAGAGCGCTTCGAAAGATGCTTCGACTGGCTGCTTGCTGAATACACTGTTGAGAGCATTATTGAGGGCTAGCCAAGTCGCATGAAAATAGTTTTCGGATAGAGCTTCGGAGTTGGTAAAGGCGGATGAGTGCGAGGCCGGGGCGAGCGTGAGCTTGCGAGCACCGGAAGATCCGAGGAGTTGCTTCTGGCGCTTCGGGCGCTGGGACGAGGAGAGCCTGGATGAAGTCTTTCCAGCGGCCGCGGCCGCAGACTCTAAAGTAAGAGGAAGGCCTCGAGAAGGGAAATTGGAGAGCATTATGAGTGCAGTGGGATGAAGAGTAGATAGATGGATAGGGAGCGGGTGCGCGTTTGGTGATCTGAGAGCGGTGCGATAGGCACCAAAATATGATCAGGGCCGATTAGAAATCGATCTCGATGCTGCAGCTCTTCCTCTTTGCTTATTAGCAACGGAGTACGAACGGAGAACGATATGCCTACTATCCCAATCTCGATTGTATCAGACGCGATCTGCCCGTGGTGTTACGTGGGCTACTCGTCGCTGAGTCGCGCGATGCAGGCAGTCAAGCAGCGACACCCGGACTACAACTTTGCGGTATCGTGGCAGGCCTTCGAGCTGCACCCCGAGTTCCCAGCGACGATGCCGGTTATGTCGAAGCGCCAAATGTACGAGTCCAAGTTTGGAAACATCAATAATTCGCGATTTGTGATGATGCAAGAGTATCTCCAGCAGAGAGCGGCGGGCGTGGGTGCGAAAATTGCGCCGATGAACGAGAAGGCGGTCGTCGGCTCGACGAAGCTCGTCCACGAGGCCGAAGTGTATGCTGCCGAGAAGGGCAAGCAGACCGAGCTGATGATTGCGTTTTTCAATGAGTACTTCACCAAGAGTGGGAACATTTTCGAGGCGGACAAGATCGTCGAGATTGCAAAGACGGTAGAGGGTCTTGATGCGGATGAGCTCGCGGAGTACTTGAAAACGCGCAAGGCGGCCAAGGTTGTTGAAGTAGAAGTGGCGAAGAATAGCGCGATTGGAGGAGTGCCTCATTTCCGGATCGGAAAGGGAAATGGATTGGAGGTGCATGGAGGACAGGAGCCGAAGGAGTTTGAGAAGATTCTGGAGGAGGCAATTAGAGCTAGTCATTGATTAAATGCAGCTGATTCCTGATTCTTTTTTGCTGAATTATTCAATCTATATTTTGTATTTAAAGCAGCCTGACGTAGTAGGACTAATTCATTCCGTTGATTTAACTGATTTTAATTCTGATAAATATGCGGACTTGAAATTGAACACTGCGGCGTCGTCGGTCCGAATTCAAATCGGATTTATCGCAGCAGCCGTGTTCTTTGATTATCAAATGCCCACTTTCAAGCAGAAAAAAATGCACTTTTCAAATATCACTCTTCTGTTGCTGATATCAGCGGTTCTAGCGGCGCAGCAGGAGTACATCGATCGGGTCAATATGCTCAGCGACATAATTCTCTGTACAACCTCTGTTCTTGATCTCTTTATCCGAGTCCGATTGGTGTCGCCGTGCTGGGGTAAGTACTGCAGTCAAGGGACACAGCAGCATAATATTAAATATCCTCTGAAGAGAAGACGCGACTACGGCAAATCGATAATCTTAAATTCAATGCTCGAGTATTCTTCTTTATCTGAAGCACTTGCTGTGCTGCGTCGCCCTGTAGTCGAGACCGTCGTTGACTATCTCTCTTATGCGGATTCAAGTCGGCTGCTGAAGTACGCTGCTTACGACCATATCGCAATCTCGAGTCTGGATATTGTTCTTGACAGACAAGAGGATGGCAATGGAGAATATTCTGCGTGCCACCACCAGAGCAAGATCATCAACAATAACACTCTGTACGACCTCTCCCCTCTGCTCGAAGAGACCGTCCGCGTTATCTCTCTCGCCCATCTCAAAATGAATTGTGTCTCCTCCACGCCAGACAAAGAATACCTAACTGCTCTTCTCAGCAGCATCTCAGATGAGGACTTTTTTTGTCTAGAACAGCTCCATTCGAGTCTCGATATTTGGCAAGACGAGCAAGTGCGTATTATCAGACTGCGCAACGCCGACGTTCTCCTAGTTGATCTGCTCTATCTTGCTCGCCTCTTGCTGTGGAGCAGCAAGTGCTACGAGGTGTAACTCGTTTCTCTTATTATTAGTGAATTCTCAAATATATGTAATATACTCGCATTGCAACTCCATCGTAGGTAGCAATTGCTCCGCCAACGCGTTCTGCGGGGAGCTCATTGGGTTAGGGCACGGAAGTGCGGAGCAGTGCCTGCGCGCGATCCGACGGGATGAGGAAGCGGTGGGCCCCACATCCGCGAGCACCCTCGACCTTTTGAATTTGGCTTAAAGGCCGTCGAGGCGGCCTCGAGAACCTTCTCCGGGGATTCGAGTCTGTTTCTTTGTTCTTTGTTGTTGTGCCTGGCATCTGTGTTCTGTACTCTAATATTCTGCAAGCAGCGCAATGACTCGACTCCGCGCCCTCATCCTCGCGGCCCCCCGGCGCACCTTCGCCGCCGCCGCCGTCCTCCGCAAGCCGGCCACCTCCAAAGTCGTCTCGCCTGTGGAAGCCGTCCAGGACATCCAGCCGAATGCGACCCTGCTCTGCGGCGGCTTCGGCCTCTCCGGCGTGCCAGACACCCTCATAGACGCCCTCAAGGATCGCCCCGCCGTCACGGGCCTCACGGCCATCTCCAACAACGCCGGCACTGCGTCCTCCGGCCTCTCGAGGCTGCTCGAGTCCGGCCAGATCTCGAAAATGATTGCCTCCTACATCGGTGGTAACCAGATATTCGAGGCCCTCTACCTCACGGGCAAGATCGACCTCGAGCTCACGCCGCAGGGAACACTAGCCGAGCGATGCCGCGCAGGCGGCGCTGGCATCCCGGCCTTCTACACACCCGCGGGCTACGGTACCTGGGTCCAAACCGGCGAGCTCCCTCTTCGCTATGACGAGTCCGGCAAGTCTGTGCTGAAGTTCACTGAACCTAAAGAAGTCCGCGCGTTTAATGGCAAAAACTACATCCTCGAGACGAGCATCTTTGCCGATGTCGCGTTTGTCAAGGCGTACAAAGCCGACACTCTAGGGAACTGTTACTTCCGCATGGCTGCTCGCAATTTCAACAGCGTGTTCGGTCGCGCGGCAAAATACACCGTCGTCGAAGCTGAGCATATTGTCGAGCCTGGTGAGATCGATCCGAGCGATGTACACCTTCCTGGTATCTACGTCTCGAAAGTGATCCAGTCAGCAGCTGAGAAGAAGATCGAGATCCTCACCTTGCAAAAGCCTGAACAAACCTCCTCCTCCTCCTCCTCCTCCACCACTGAGAGATCTGCACTTGACGCCGACCCCAACTCTTCCGCTGCTCGCAGAGAACGCATTGTTCGTCGCGCCGCTAAAGAATTCAAAGACGGCGACTACGCTAACCTCGGCATCGGCATGCCTACTCTCGCTCCTGGCTTCATCGGTAACGACATCCACGTCATTCTGCAATCCGAAAACGGTATTCTCGGTCTAGGTCCTTACCCCACACCCGGTTCCGAAGACCCTGATCTCATCAATGCTGGCAAGGAAACCGTCACCGTCCTCCCTGGCGCATCTTTCTTTGGCTCCGAAGAATCCTTCGCTATGATCCGTTCCGGCCGCATCAACATGACAATCCTCGGCGCGATGCAAGTCTCGCAATACGGCGATATTGCAAATTGGGGTCTACCTGGTAGAGTCAAAGGAATGGGCGGCGCGATGGACCTTGTCGCAAACCCGGAAAAGACTCGCGTCGTCGTAGTCATGGACCTCGTCGATAAAAAGGGCCGACCAAAGATCCTCCATGAATGCAAATTCCCACTCACCGGTGTAAAATGCGTTTCGAGAATTATCACTGATATGGCTGTCTTCGATGTCGACCCGGAAGAGGGACTTACCTTGATTGAAATCCAGGAAGGTCTTTCGGCGGCTGATATCGAACAAAAAGTAGAAGCGAAATTCAACATCTCGCCGCATCTCACTACAATCCAAGTTTAATTTCACAAACTGCATTCGTTTTATCTTTCACGTTTCTCTTAGATGTTTTACAATACTACTATAAATTTCATGAAAATCTGAATCTTTTCTAATAAAGAAAAAGGTCTTCTTGATTGCTTTCTCAAAGAGAAAAGCAACGCAAAAACCCTCGGTTTATTAAATTTTTTTTGTAGGTTTACACTGATAATAAAAAAAAGACAAAAAAACAAACCCAAGAGATAGTTAGTGTATATGAGTATACTTATCAACGCCCAACTAATTATATAATAAATAAATCAAAGCTGATGAGAAATGATACAGCAGGCGAACTCCCGGTAACACAAAAACTTATACACAAGGCCCGAAGAAAAAAAGACAAAAAGACTCGTAAAAAGGTGCGAAAAAAGCACAGGTACAATACTAATTATCAACATAATAGCCACACGTAAGAGAAAGAAAGGAAAGAAACCGAGTTAATAGCATATCCATAAATATACTCTGATGCTATTAGTCGTGGTATATCAAATCACCATGTATGCACAAAATAAACATGTGATATACCTAAATTCACTATCACAAAAAGAAAGCTCAATACAAAACGGTCGCAAGAATCAAACTCCGATGTAAGCACGCTTGAAATGAAGCCTATGTTAAATAATAAAAAGTAAGAAAACAAATGCAGAAAAGGAGTAATAAGTAATACGCCATCCATCGTCAACTTATAATAATAATAGAAAAGGAGAAGAAGACCAGATCCCAGCATAACCCAAATTCAATTATTAAAATTTATATAACCGTGAAAAAAGAAAGAAACAAAAAAAAGGAGAAAAAATGTTATGTGTACTTGTACATAAGCAGGCCCTTCCAAAATCTATCAAAGAACGTATATATTACGCAGTCGCAGTCTGCTTGATCACACTAGCTTTGAACAAGAAATTAAATTCTTTGGGAGCACGTTGAGAATCGGTTTTTTCCCGTCTAATCTGCTGCTGGATTTGCTTCTCCTTAAACAAGAATTCAAAATCAGCAGGAGCCCGTCGAGCAGGTGATTCCTGTCCAACAATATCAACGACACTGCTGTTAGCAGACGTCGATGCCATGATTGGAGAATTCTCTTTCGACTGATTTTGTAATTGCTGTTTGCGACGAGGCTTGAAGACGACATTGTCTCCAAATCTGCTGCTGCGTGGTGCTGGTCCTTTATTATTGTTATTGCTGCTGCTAGGAGCAGGAGAAGGAGAAGGTGGCGCAGCGATCTCATCCATAACAAAAGTCGTCGTGGCTGGAGCCGCAGCAGGCACTGAAGGTGACGATGCAGCAGAAGAACGAGCTGATGGTGAAGGTGATGGCGATGGCGATGGTGCAGAGATAGCAGAGTCAGCTGAGGACCCCGCATCCGACACTGCCGAGGGGAAAAACTGATCCATCGACGAGCCGGTAGGGACAGAGTTCGACATGAACTTTGGTACTGGAATCGCGTTCGGTGCAGGCGAAGAGTGGAAAGTAGGACCTGCGTATCGATCGGCGGCATCACTTGCAGCCCGCACGGGGGTCGTAGTCCCCGATTTCGATTGCGCCAGCTGCTGCTGATGTGATTGCTTCTTAGCGCTTTTGCGAGGGCCAGTTAAAGCTTTCGCTGGCTCAGACGCCAGTTGGTCTTTCTTTGAACGACTGGACTTCACCGGAGTTGAAATGTTTGCATTCTTGATGTTGGCGATTTCCGTAGAATGGCCTGTGACGGGCGCGGCAGGCTTGAGCTCGCTCGCCTTGCGAAAGACGAACGGAGAGTTGCGAAACTCATGAGCCGCGGGCAGTAGTGAAGTTTTGATATCTCCCATGAAGATTTTTGTGATTTAGAGAAAAAGGCGCAAAAATAGAAAAAAGAATGATGTTGATGTGTTGTTGTTGTTGTTGTTGTTGTATAAAGAGCTGATTTAGAAGTGTATTTGCAGATGTAATGGTAGAACTACCGCGAATTGAATACTGAATCTGCGAGTTAGGAACCGATCTGTAGTCAACATTATAGCAAAAGCAAGCACTCACCTTGAGATAAATACAAAGTAACTGAGTGATTTCGTGATAGTATAGACATTTGTGGTTATTGCTGGAATAGGTGGGAGGCGAAAGAAGAGTGGTAGGCGGCGAGGGCGGCGGGTTATAGCAGTTCTTACCACCAAGAAGTCACCGGGTGGCGGGACCGTGATCCACGCTAGTCTTAATGAAGCTACATCTGATCACAAGGCACAAGCACGTGATCGTTACCGTGATTTACGATGATCAACAGATATTATTCTATTATGACTGTGCTCTTTAGACAGACACCTCCGTCCTGCTCGATCCATGCCCGATACCGGCCTTGCCTACTACTCGCTTGAGGAAGAGAGACGCACAGACAGATTTCTCGATCGACAACAACATTGTTGACGCATGAGTAGCGCACGCTACTTATCCTCTTCGCCTGGTTCTCATAAATCCCCAGCGCACTCGCGACTTGCTCGTCAAATTGGATCCAGCTCATGAGCAAAGTGAGCGAAAGAGCTCCCTGCATAATCACGTCAGGAAGTTGCTCGAATGAGGCGGCGTAGAGAGGATCGTAGTGTATACGATGCGCGTTGAATGTGAGCGCAGAGAAGCGGAACGCGAGAATACGAGAGGGAACAAGTGAGGTTTCAAACGTGGGATGGTATATCGCTATCGAGCAAGATTAACTAAACCCCATCTCAAGGAATAAAAAAAAGACAAGAAATTAATGCATACATCTGATCTTCTTTGTAAAGTCGGTCGATGTATCCTCAAGCGGAAGATACGTAAGATGCCGTTCCTCGATTACAGCTAGATGCTCGCTCTCGTCGCTGGCCATTGTTCTGACAGTGTGCTCATCGACCTTTGTCCAACCAGTCACAGCTCCATCATTAGGCCGTGTAACCGATACATCGCTCGTAATCGCACACGTCGCTGGCCGGTCTGCTTGCAGGGCGGTTGCTCCAAACCTGATCTCCCCACCTCGCCAACGTCTCCTCGACTCTGCATTTAAATTCACAGGAGAAAGCACTGGATCATAGCCGTCTGAAAGCAATACTCTCTCGTCGTGAACTGAAGGGAAAAAGACGAAATGCCATGCAGGCGGTACCGCGATCGGGTCTGAAGTCGGCGGAGAAGCGAAATCAGGCAGACGGCATGTTGGCAGATGCGGGCGCAACGTCTCAGCAAGCAGATTGAGTTGGAAACGAGAGATCGGGTCTCTAAGACGTCGAAAAGCCATTCGATCCCACTTTCATCATTCGCGTGCGAAGCACAGTCTGCTTTTGTTGTTGTAGACGATATCGCGAAAAACATAGGCTTCATTGAAAAAAACCCTATCGCCGACAAAGTTTGCGCCGTCTTCGGGACGGACGCTCAAAAATACCCAGATTTAAACCAGGCGAAATCTAAAGACAGCAACAGAAAAACAAACCAGAAGAGAGGCAAATGGCCGGCGATTCGACGTCTGTCGAAGATCAGATCCGCGCGTGGCGCAATCGTCTGTTCTCTGTCGATTCTGAGATTATGATGTCGCCGGAGGAATTTAACAGCTTCTTTCCTTATATGGAAAATGTCTACAAGATCCACGGGCGCAGCACGAACTCGAAAGACGCGGTTCGCACACAGACAAGCTACTACCAATGTCGCATTGATAAACATGCCACTCAGAGAGGTCGGCGCAAGAAATCTGTGCATGGCAGCGAAGGCAAGGACGGAGGAGAAGACGCGGATAACAGCAACGAGATTGATAAGGAGATTGGAGTGGACGCGACTCATCAGCAACAACAATTAGAGCAGACACAGGCACAGGTTCAGCAGCAACAGCAACCTCATTCTGGACAATCTCCTCCTCCTTTTGCCGTCGATCCAGCAGTGGTTGCCTCCTCGGACGAGTATGTTGCCGTGCTACTCGCCGCCAGTGCGCTTCCCAACGACATAGCCACTCTCTCCTCATCTTCATCAACAACGACAACAATACAAGCATCAGCGGCAGCAGCAGCGGCAGCAGAAACAGCAAAACGCGTCCGCAATCGCAGACCAAGAGAAACCCACGACTGTCCAATGAAGCTCAAAGTTATTTGCTACCTAGACAAAGACTGGAAGCCAGACCACTATTTGATCACCAAATCAATCGGAACAGGCCATACTCACGACTTGGCTTTATCCGACAAAATCGTCAAAAACAATAAAGTCTTAGCGCTCTTTAATCCTGATCAGCTGGCTGAACGACTACGACTGACGGCTCGCGAGCGCCGAGCAAGAGATCTCGAGACCGCGCTCACTACACTGCGAAACCGCTACAATGAGCTCGAAGCAGTTATCAGCCAAACCTATCCTGACGACAAAAAGAGACTGGATAATACGATGCGCAAATGGATTGTTGAACTCCAGCGCATGACTGAAGATTTGGTCTCAGCTCCTCATGATGCCTTCCTTTTCAGCTGACATTATATTTATTTCTTTTTTGTTTACTATACACTGTACTTGTAGCGGCTATTTTGGGAATCTTTTGGAGTATATTTGGGACCTGAATTCTTTTTTATTGTTTAAGCTTATTTTAATGGCTACTTCTACTATCATACAACATATTTCTTAATCTACTGAATATATATACCCTTCCAAAAACAAAAAAAAATATAGCAAATCACCGATTATTCGTTCTTATATCCTTCCTCGGCAATATCATGCGCACCAACAATGCTCAAAAATACCTGCTCCAAACTAGCCTGAGCAACAGAGTAAAATTCGACTGCAATCTCCTTCCTATCTTCTTCGATAGCTCGCAGTACATCAAGCAATTGATATATATCACCTTTCTCACCTCGTCCTTCTACAGATAATCGCACCTGGCCATGATACATCATATCTCTAACTTCAACCAGATGACCAGCAAACTTCATCTTTGCCCAGTCGAATATCACATTCATTTCCTCCATGCTCGCATCCACTCCGCCTCCGCACACAAAATGCAAAAAGAATGCGTTACTATATCGCAGTCTTAATCGATCGCAAGTACCCACCGCGAGCATGTTTTTAGCAAGAATACCAGCCCTTGAAGCAAGCGCATCAGCTTCCTCCATTGAATGCGTTGTCAACAAAATACTCCGACTGCCAGCAACCTTAGCGAGCGTGCGCCACATCACACGCTTACTAGCCGCGTCCATACCAGAACTTGGCTCGTCCAGTAGTAACACAGATGGATTAGCCATCAATGCGATTCCAAGAGAGAGCTTTCGCCGGTTACCTCCAGACAGCTTTGCTGCCATGCGATCTCGGAAATTACTCAGTCCAACGGCGTATATAAGATTTTCGATATTATGTCGTAAATCGTCGCGCCTTAATCCTCGTAATCGGGCATAAAACTCTAAAGTCTCAGTCACGTTCATGCGATCGATAGCATCAAATTGTGGACAGACGCCCAAATGAGTTCTAGTTCGCGCGCGATCATTCGTCACACTCACGTCTTCGACAAAGACATCTCCTTCCGTCGGAACTATTTCGCCTCGAATCATATTGAACGTCGTCGACTTGCCTGCTCCGTTTGGTCCAAGTAATGCAAAGCACTCATTGTGCGCGACTCCAAAAGTCACGTCATCGACCGCGACAAACTTATTGAACCGCTTCGACACATGCGTAACGCGCAGTCCTTCGTTACCGTTCGGTGACTCGACGCGCTTAATCTCGGTAGTAACGTCCTCATCTAGACCATCGATCTTCTCTTCATTATCCTTGACCTTGTATTTCTTGATGAATCGTAGTCTGAACCTGCCAGAGTCCCACCATATCAATACGCCAAACAAAAAGAGACTTTGCAGCACAAGATAAAGAATCGGCTGACCGTAAGCTCTGATATCGGCAAAGTATGAGATCTCAGCGTTTCCCTCACACATTGATCCAAACAAGTTCAGTGCAAGGAAAACTCCGCGCACCATATTCGCCACTGGAGCAAACACACAAAGAACATAATTAACGATACTCAGTATTCGATCTGCCTCGCGCGCTGAAACAAAGACGTCGACAGAGAGATATGCAAGAAAATATATCAAGAAATATGCACATTGAAATCCCGCAGCAATAGCAAAAGCTGAGAGTTGAGAAGGTGACACCATTGAAATCAAAAATGCGAGAAGAATCGAAGCAAGCGCATCTAGAATCATGACGACAAACAAGTATCCAAGACCGTACCATTCCGAACTGCGACCAGCAAAGACACCAATAAGAATAACGCATACAAGGAGAACAGCAGCAAAATCAAACAAAAGATGAGAAACCCAAAGTGGCAGAACTCGCAAACCGTTAGAGTAATGCAGTGCTCTAACATGGCGTAATCGTTCAATGGTTGGGTAAAGTGCGCAAAACGCAGGGAAAGCACTCATAGCCAAGCTAAAGAATACGACAAATAAGAGCGAGTCGCCGGTTGATGGTGTCCATGGATACTGAAACGGAGAATAATTTGCGACGATCGTGGCAGTGCCATTTCCAAGAATATTGTCAAACAAGTTCATCATTATTGGGGCAAGAATAACGCCATCAACGCTTTGCGCAATTTTGTCGGCACTGTTGGCACGAAATGCTACTGTCCTTGGTGAATCTAGAAATATACCACCGGGAGTAATCGACGAAAAATTGGCATTAATAGCACTCACGAATGAAGTAATATCATTCTCAATAGTGAATTTTGATATAAAACTCGAGAGGCTAGCATTAACTTCCTCACTGCTGTCATAATAAATACTTAATAGAGATTCAATACCAGGAAGATATGTTTGAAGAGTATTCTGAGGTCCCGCAATCATATCGAGAGATGCGTTGGCGAGATCGAGAGAGAAACTATAGCTCTTTCGATTGCTTACTTGATCTTCAGCTGCGCAAGACTCTGGTTCATAGTTACCCACGAAGCGAGAGCTAATTGCACCAACGATAAGCGGCACAAGAATAATTCCAATAATAGGCATGGGATTTCGACGCGTGACAATCACTCTCTTCCAGAGCATAGTTTTCAGTTGTCCTGATTAAAGTCAGAATTCGCATTTCGCAAAGAGAAAAATGATAAAGGGAGATTAGACTTACCCCAAAATCCTATAATCTCTCCACCTTTCAAATCTAATTCGAAATTTTTGTGCGGAGTAATTGAATTGTATATCCCAACCCCCACTTCTCCTTTCTTCTCATTCAAAGAATCACTTTCAACTCCATCACCTTGATACGTCAATGCATTTTCTCCAAGTAATTGGGCAATCTCACTATCCGAGTCCGCTACAAGTTTCAAAAACACATCTTCGAGTTGTGGACCTGAAATTCGAATCTCGTGATGACCATCTCTTTCCAGCTGAGAGATTAGCGAAATTGCCTGCGACGCGCTAGTCATGTCGTAAACAACCTCTTTTCCAGAGGCAGGAACGATACTAAAGACATGATAGCCGGATCCTAAGCTCTGCTTTAGCTGAACAGGAGAGCCATCTGCTCGCAATTCGCCTTTCGCCAGAATAGCGATATGATCAGCGAGTAAATCGGCCTCATCCAAAAAATGAGTCGATAGAATCAAAGTCCGCTTTCCTCTTGAAGCAAGTAATATATCCCAAATCTTGCGTCTTGAAAGTGGATCTAGACCTGAAGATACTTCATCTATACAGCATACTTGAGAGTTTCCCGCGAGCATCATCGCAAGCTGAAGCTTTCGCTTTTGACCGCCAGAGAGATTTTTCGCGAGAGCCTTTCGCTTCGGAACGAGATCGCATCCACTAACAAGTTCATCAACCTCGGCAACGAGTGCAGATTTCGTGAGACTTTTGTCGAGACTTTTCAAAGTGGCTAGAATCTTTACGTGTTCGTCGACGGTAAGAAGATCCCACATGACATTTTTCTGTGGACAGAACCCTAAAGTAGTATTTGAGCCGAATGCAATCTGACCCGAGGTTGGCTCTTGAACTCCGCAGATAAGGTCGAGAGTAGTAGTCTTTCCAGATCCGTTAGCACCGAGCAAGCAAGAAATCTCGCCAGCTCGAAACGCAACATTGACGGATTTCACAGCCTCGACAGGGGCAGGCTTCTTTGACTTGCTGAAAAGACCCAGCAAAGTCCAGGGGCGGTATGTCATGCACAAATCTTGCAGCTCAAGTGCTTTGTCGGAGTCAAGGGTATCGACAACAGTGCGTGGATTGACTCCGTACAGCCACTTATCGGTGACGACAGCCAAGAAGAAGTAAGCAAATGTCTGCACGACGCAGCCGATCCAGTATATACCCGGAGCAACGAATCCTTCTGGGGGCACGTGTAACAGATTGATAGCTCGTTGCACGGTCTGATATCTCGAGCATTCTTGCAAGAAAAAGACATAGTTCATAGGTGGAAAGATGAATCCTAGGACACCCGGAGTAGCGGCGTTTTCAGGACCGACCGCACGCTGGACGATGCACATGATAGCGAGAAGGATGCAGACACCGGTTCCAAATATGCCAGCGAATTGCGCTTGCCTGAATGGCTGAGCGAGGAAGAGGCCGAACGAGGTGTTGGCGAGTCCATTGAGGATGTGAAAGATGATTTGAATTCCCATGCTCTCTTTGAATAGCAAAATGCCAGTAGCCACGCCAAAGAGGATCCAGCCAGGCAAATAAAAGCCTGAGAATGAAGTGAAAAAGGCAAGATGGCGAGCCAGCGGTCTGCATCCCATGCTGTCGATGAGTGTAGCGATTCCGCGCTCGCGCTCGTTGGCAATTTCGCCTGCCATATGGTAGACAACGCCGACGATGGAAAGGTAGAGGGCAGCAGAAAGGTAGTTGCGGAAAGAAGTCATAAAGAACTGCCTGATATCTTCACTGTGCTGTTCTTGCGTCCGCGTCGTGTAGGCCATAGTCTGCGGCGCATCGTCGACGTCGAGGCCTAGAAGGGTCGCGTCGAGGGCCCATTGCGTGGGGAGAATGTAGCGCTGGGCGTCGGTGTTGTGGTTCTCGACGTCGATGAGGTCGAGGCCGGCGTCGGCGCGGATGGTGTAGTTGTAGAGACCGCTGGCGGAGTCGAACTCGTGCCATTCGATGGCAATGAGACAATTGCTGGAGCCGCGCAACGACTGACGGCAGAGCGTGAGCAGCTCGACGGGGTCGTCAAGGGCCTTGACCTGGGCAGAGGGCAGACCGGCGGTGACGGTGTCCATGACTGCGCGGATCTCGTCGGTGAGGCCGCCCGCGACGGCGGAGAGGTAGACGAAGTCGCGCGAGCCTAGGACGTCGGCCACGGACCGCAGCGGGAAGGGGACCTCAATGCCGTAGCGGCCGGAGGGCACATAGAGATACTGCGACGAGCACTAAACACAAGAGTCAGCGGTGCGGACGAGAGAGGAGCGGTCAGTCGACACTCACAATGGCAAACGCGAAGATGACGGGGAGCGCGAAGGCGCGGAACACGGAGCCGGCCGCGGTGCGCCAGAAGACGATGAGGCACTTGCGCACAAGGGCGAGTGTCTGGCGGCCGAGCGAAGACATGCGGAAGAACACACAGAGCTGGGCCGACAGCACAAAGAGAACACAGAGAACAGAGAGAACAAAGAGAACGGAGACGTAGAGAAGGAGGAGGACAATTCTGGAGCGAATACGAGCCTGAAGCGGCCAAGCGCGTCCATACTCCCGGCGCCGCGCTTTGTTGACAATGATGACAATGATGTCAACTCCGTCATCAGCGCAAGGAGCGGACTAAGAGAAGAAGTCGTCGCTGAACTAAAGATGTTTACGTCGCAGGCGGGCCGTGAACAGTCGTGATGCATGTTACTTGCTCCTTGCGAGATGTATTGTATGGACCACTAATCGCCTCTGCACACTTCTTTAAGTGCACATTGGCTGCTTATCGATAGCGCTGGCTTGGGTTTCTCTATCTATGTACACAACTCTCTACTCCCGCAATTGCCTCTTCACGTACTCCGCCAGCTCGGCCAAGTCCACGTCCGCGCCCTCATCGGCATTCTCGCCCATTCCCAGCTGCTTAACCTTGACCTTGCCCTGCGCGTACTCGTCCTGGCCCAGAATCACGGCCAGCGGCGCCCCAAGCTTGTCAGCGGCGTCGAACTGCTGCCGCGGCTTGGGCTTCGACTTGTACAGGAACTCTGCGCTCACGCCCGCGCGCCACAGCGCTCGCGCAACCTGCATGCGCTCGCTCAGAAACCCGCTCCACTCCTTGCCGCCGCCAAACGCCATCACGTAGACGTCCGTCGCCGTCGCGCGGATCCTGCTCATGTCCTCTTTGGCCTTGATCAGCGCAAACAGACGCTCGACGCCGAACGAGATGCCCACGCACGGCATCACCGTCTTTTTCTTTGTCTGCGCAAACATCCCCACCAGCTCGTCATACCGTCCGCCGGCTGCAATCGAACCGACGCCGACGTATTCACTCACGTCCTCGTCCTCGTCCTTGGGTTTGCTCTTCTTTGAATTGCTGCTGCTGTTGTTGTTATTATTGCTGCTGTCGGCAGGTGGCGGCGCCGACGCGGCCGTCACGCACTCGTAGATGATTCCGGTGTAGTAATCCAGACCCCGCGCCAGCGAGAGATCGAATGCAACTTTTCCTGTGGCCTCAAACGCATCCAGATACTCAAACAGAAGCACCATGTCCTGTACGCCCTGCGCCGCTGACGCATTAGCCATCAGCGTTTCGTCAGCCTGCAACGTCGCGATCAGCTCCTTGCCGCCCTTGAGCTTGACGTACTCGCCGATCTTGTCCGCAACCGCGACCGCCAATCCTTTCTCCTCCGTCATCTCCTTCTTGACGTCCTCCCACGGCGCCTTGTCGAGCTTGTCGACCGCGCTGCTGATCTTGCGCACGTCCGCCTCTGGCACGCCGCAGACGGCAAAGATTCCATCCAGAATCTTGCGGTGATTGAGCTTAACCGTGAAGCCCTCGATTCCGAGCTCGGTTAGACCCTCGACGGCAATAGCAATAGCCTCCGCATCCGGAATCATCGTCTCATACGCGCCCGCAATGTCGAAATCGCACTGATAAAACTCTCGCATTCGTCCTTTAGTCATCGCAGGCTGGTCGCGGCGGTAGACCTTTGCGATGTGATAGCGCTTGATAGACTGGATAGTTGGGTTCATGGCAAGGAATCGCGCGAACGGAACGGTAAGATCATACCGCAGCGAGCATAGCTCGCCTCCCTGGTCTTTCAAGTCGTAAATCAATTTCGAGTCCTCGCCGTATTTTCCGGCAAGAATCTCGCGCAGCTCAAAGACGGGAGTGTCGATAGTGACTCCGCCGTGGCGCTTGAAGACCGAAGTGAGAGTGTCAAAGATACGTGTGCGAAGAACCATATCCTTGTCGGACCAGTCTGCGCAATCTTTGATTAGTATTATTCCAATTCAGTCTAGTCTCTTTGCTCTTCTAACGCACCTTTTGTTCCTTTCGGGGTCTTGAGTGTGTACTGCTGAGGCTTCTCCTTCTTCTTTTCCTTGCGCACCACCGGCGCAACCTGGTCCTCTGTCGAAGCCATCGTCGAGAACAAAAGCAGTGAATTTCTTCCGTGTGATAATCGTCTTCCAAACAAAGATAACGAGCTCGACGTTCGTATCTGTCGAAGCATCAAGGGTCGTCCACTCGAAAAGTTGAATGTCACTTTTTTTTTCGACTCTAAAGAGTTCGGGTGACACGGTCTGGCAATCTTCAAATCATAAAATAGAGTTGCCGCTGAACTCAATCACGTCTCTTCGTCCCGCTGCACTCGTCAGCACTCTTGCACTCAATTCAAAACAAATAAGCAAATGCCTAATGGATGCGCAAGCAAAGCCTCTAATTTTGCCCTCTGGTCAGAATGTGCGCGTAAGTCACGTGTCGGCCGTCGATCTTGAACTCACCGTCGAGAATCACAATGTTCGTTT
This sequence comes from Myxozyma neotropica, assembly GCA_030568295.1. Classification (NCBI taxonomy): domain Eukaryota; kingdom Fungi; phylum Ascomycota; class Lipomycetes; order Lipomycetales; family Lipomycetaceae; genus Myxozyma; species Myxozyma neotropica. The sequence goes on from JAJLTU010000033.1 coordinate 103,794, forward strand.
ATCTCTAGAAAGCAATTGCATACGCTTCAAGTCCGAATTTGATGCTTATGATCTTTGGATGGTACTATATTTGCTATATCAAACTCCAACTGATCTTGCAGCAAGTGTTCCAGTATCTATAGATGTCTGCAATCAACCGATTGAGCCACGGATATACTCGATGATAGTGGCCGACTCTGACGGACGAACATGCTGCCCTCCTTCTGTATTTTATCAAGCAGCTCTATCTCCGAAAGATGATTTCAAAAGCTGGCTACTTGATAATCCGCCAACAACGGCCATTCCGACATACTACATCACAGACAAGAACAGTGCTGGATCAACAGTCAGACATCCTGCTCGCCCGACCCACCCTCCAAAGTTGCGATACGGCCGGTATATTCCGTCACTGGAAAAGAAGTTCCAGCTTCATGAGTTGGATATAGACGATCCTGACGATGTGGACGCGTTTTCAGAGTGGATGAACAACGATCGAGTGGCGAAGTTCTGGAATATGAAGGGAGACAAGGATGAGGTGCATATACCCTATATTCAGCAAATGCGTAACGATCGGCATGCAACGCAGCTCATTGGCACTCTAGATGGCGAAAGATTTCTTTATACCGGTAAGTCTCTACTATGTGATAGCGCTCTCATGAGTTTTCTGGCTGACGATAGATGAACTGAGAAATCTATTACGCTATGGAAGACCATTTGGCTCCGTACACCGACGGCGACGTTGGGCCCTACGATATGGGCTTTCACCTTCTTGTTGGCAATGAGAACCTACGCGGACCGCAGATTGTGCGCGCATGGCTTACTTCGATCATTCATATGCTCTTTTTACAAGACGCGCGCACGCGCTATGTCTTTCTTGAGCCAAGGGCAGACAACACTAAGCTAATTGGTTATTTACTGGAGCACGGATTTACAAAACTTAAGGAGTTTGACTTTCCTCATAAACGAGCGGCATTGATGAGGATCGAGAGGACCACGTTTTTTGAGACCGGTCCGGCTGTATAATTAGTCTTGACAAGAGATAAAGCTACTTTTTTAGAAACAACCAAACAAAATAAAGCGACAAGACTGCTATGGACAATTACATACAGAAGAAGACAGCAGAATTTCAGCTATATAGATAAATAAAATAAAAATAAAATAAAACGATTGTGCAGGCTTGTCTTAGTACTATTATTATTATTATTCTCACATCATATTCTCTCTCGTACGAAAATATTTCCCATATTCCAACTTCAAGCACACGAAAAGAAAACAAAAAAAGAAAAAGAACACACATTCTATTTTTATTCAAAAAAAAACCACAGCGATAACACAAATGAAGAACTATAAAAAATATAACAAAAAAATGCTTCACTGTTATGCTCCATAAAAAAAAAGATATGCTTCTTCTTCTCCTATTCCTCTCCCAAAGGCTGGCGTTTTGAGAAATTAGACTGTAGTCTAAGGCTGATCTCAATTGATTAGAGATAGACTTAGTCCTTGCGCTCGATATTGCCAGGGGTGGCAGTAGGAAGAGACTGGCTCTTCTTTCCCTGCTGGATCTTGGCGACGGCGTAAACTAGACCGGCAAGGAAACCGATGAAGATAGCAGAGACCGAGGCGAAGTTGACGGGAGCATCGAAGAAGACGAGACCCGAGAGAGCAATGGGGAGCTTGTTGAGGGCACCGACCATCGAGTAGGTAGTCGAGGAAGTGACACGTACACACCAGGCTGATGTGTAGGAGATGAAGACGGTCGAGAGACCGGAGAAGATCATTGCTACGATCAAGGCGGTGCGGTGCTCGGCGGGGAAGTTGTTTGCGACGTTCGAGGACGACCAATTCTCGACCACGAGCGAGCAGAAAAGGAGGATGGGGATGGAGAGCAAGTTGTTGTAGAACATGGTGTCAAAATCCTTGAAGTTGGTGAGCTTGATGCGCTTGCGCATACCGAGGACGTAGGTGGCGGAGGAGAGACAGTTCAGGAACATCCACAAGTAGCCAGCGTTGAGGGTGGCGATGGAGGAGGCAGCGCCGGCCTCGGAGCCATAGGACTCGATGGCGCCGCGAATGTCGGCCCAGGCAGCGACAATAGAGGAGAGGACCATGAGGCCGAAGGAGAAGAGGGCGAGGCCGCCGACGGAGCCACCAAACCAGAGGACCTCGCCGTAGGCGATGAGGATGATGGTCAGGTTCTTGAAGATGGTGTAGACGGGGATGGAGAGGTACTGGAGGGCCTTCGAGGATGTGTAGATCATGACGACGAGGAGAGCGGAGATGGGGAACCCTGGAGGGATTTAGTGAAGAGAAACAAAAAGAGGGGAACGCAGAGATTAAGCATACACTTCTTTGCCTCGGCCATGTTGAAGTCGCGGTAGGTGATGAAGCCCATGGACTTGCAGGTTTGGATGGCGGCGACGCAGACGAGGGACTAGGAGACGCGTGTGAGTGAATTGGCGCGGCGCGCGAGCGAAAGACAGCATCAGAAAGAGAGAAACGCACTTGGATCATCAAGAGGAAGAAGTTGAGATTGAAGGAGTAGCCGCTGAGGACGTACTTGTTTGTAGTGGTCATGAGGATGGAGGCCCCGCAGTAGGAGAAGATGGAGATGAGCGGTGAGCTAGCGACGAGGGCGGCGGCTTTGGGCTTCGCGGCGCGGCTCTCGAACTCGGCGGCGCGGTCGGGCATCTCGACGCTGTAGTCGTTCTTTTCCTTGTCCATTGCGGTGACGGGCGGCAGTGACGGAGAGGGGCTGGGTGCGGAAGAGGAGGAGGAGGGGGCGGTGGAGCAGGAGCAGCAAGGAGAAACGAGGACGACGACGCAGCAGCAGCGCGAGAAATAACTGTGCTGCACTAGCGCACTAGTCTATATTAGGAAATATTCTATATGCGGCCTAGCGCGCTTCTGCCACGGAGCCACGCGTTCGTTTATGGGGTTGACTACGTCGCTTCCGCGCGCGCACAACAGCAGCATTAAAAGGGACCACCGGCAGAGGGCCTATCATCACCTCCTGTTCTCGCGGCGCGCGGCACTCGCCGTGTGTACTTGTATTGCGAAGTTTGGCGATGAGGGCCGGCAGAGCGACAAAAGCAGCTCGTTAGAGGATAATCATTGGGTTAGGGTTCCGATGCCTCTACACACTATAAATGTATTTGTTCAATTATGGACAGTAATAAAAGAAATATCCGGCAGAAGCTCTTATTGCAAGCGAGAGAACGCCATTAGGAGGACTGTGACATCGAATCACCACACCACCTGCCCACGCGCAACGTAAAAGTCGTGCATCTTCTCCGCGACTCCCCACGGGAGCACATGTACCGGATTCACCGCCCCGACCCGGTTCTGGGTCGCCACAGACAGTCCGTCCTTCTCGGCCGCGTACTGCCACATCAGCGACCAGTTGCCCAGTACTGGTTCGCGCGTGCTGCTCGCGAAACCGTATCGATGCTGCACCACAGAGAGGCCGGAGAGCACGTAACAGGAATGGTAGAAGTCCGCGGATCTGTCAGGAAATACGTTAGATCTTGTCATCTGGCATGGAACGACTTGCAGCATAGATTGACATACTTCCCCGGCTTGTCGCGCAGTCCTCCCCGAGGACTCTGGCAGCAGCAAAGAATGTATTTTTGCAAGTCCGCCTTGCTCCACAGCATCGCTGTGTTGACCGGCAGAACCCCTTCTAGCAGCGCCCAGCATCCACCAACCCACCAACTGTAGCATCCGTCCACGAGCTTGTTTGTGCGGCCCGAGAATCCTCCCTCGGGCTGATACTGACGAGTCGATAGCCAGCTGACTAGATTGTCAACATCGAGGTGTTTCTGTACGACCTCTGCGGGGTTTCCAAGCAGACATAGCGCTGCTAGACCACAGAAAGTATATCCTCCATGTGCTTCATTATCAGCTGCTCCTCCGAACCCGCCCTCGTATGTCTGGCACCGTGACAGCCATGCTGCTGTTCCTTCGACTAGTTTGTCAGTCATAATATCAAGCAGAGCTGAAGTAGCTAGAGCACAGTAGACCGCCCTTCATTATCATAAACAGAATCAGCACCTAGATCGAAGCAACCTAAATCAAATCAGAACTCACCTCACATCCTCCTCTCCGCCTTCGTGCATCCTAAATCCGCCATCCGGGCATTTCATGGCCATCAAAAACCGATAAATCTGGGCTCGATCAAGTGCACTCCATGCAGCGGCATCATCTGCAATAGCAAGAGCGTTGATTCCCGCATAGGTGCTCGCCAAATGAGCAATCTGTCCGTTTCCGCCGCCAATCGCGCCCTCTGCCTCAGATACGCACGCAAATATACTGGCCGAGACGCGACTAGCAATCTCCGGTAATATGCTCTTCGGATCAAGCAATGATAAAGCCTGCAATGGCCAATAAATCAGCCACGGTTTAGATGCGTCAAGACCGGCGAAATTGGACGGCAGCGCGAGAGTAAGCGGGATCTGGAGAAACTGCGAGTGGGCAGATCGATTGAGGAGTGGAAGTTGGCCTTCGAGGATCAGACCGTCACATATGCGCGCAGTCTCGCTCTGCGCTTCGGATGTTTCGGTCACCAGTGAGTCGATTAATGGAACTTCGTCATTGTAGACGCGGTTGATTTCGGGGATGTATTGGGCTGCCATGGCTGCGTTGCGTCGACGGATAGACGAATGCGATGGATTGGAGTACCGGGACTGGGAAAACACAACGCGGGGGGCGCCGGATCGCATATGTATTCACGTCTAGTGCGATAATAGAATAATAGATATATAAGCTTATTGTACAAGGTATCGGACTATTGTTGTCGATTGCTGCTTAGCATTGTTCGTGGCCATTATTTTTGATTCCGCGATTGAGCCTCATGGCTTGTGGGTTTTTGCCTGTATTATTTTTGATATTTATTTGGTAATCGTATCGTTCGACTGTCAACCCACACAATTGAACACTATTCAGTTGCAATTGATCAGCAACTTGTGCGAAATAGTAGTAAGCTGTCAGACGGCGTCGGATGCCTGCTTATCTTCCTCCTCGAGCGGAGCAGCAGCGGAGCAGCAGCAGCAGCGATCATTCTATTCTTCCTATCGCTCCGCCGGAAACCTTCTGCTTCCTGCGTCGGTTAGCTTTCCGCGTCCGAACATTAGTTCTGATGCGGAACGAACTAACGGGTTGGTTTCCCCGCAAGCTTGTCTTTTCCTCGTCATTTTCCATTCGCTACTGATATGTTTGCTTCCGCCCCCGCACTGTGCCCCGCACTGTCTCTGTTACCCACTGCTGCTTTTGCTTGCTGTCAATGACCTAGTAGGAATTATGCTATCGTCACACTTTAAGGTTCCTTTTAGGTTCCGCTGCGGGGCATGTCGCCGGGTTGCTGTATCTCGAGCATGGTCATTATAAGAGTCGGTTCTCTTCTCCGCCCGGCCTGTCCTGTGCAGAGTCTATACCACTGTATCTACTTGTCTCTTCTCTGTTCTCTGCTATGAATCCAGTCGAGCCAAAGCCTGATGCGACTTACGTCGACGATGAGTCTATGCTCGATGAAAAGACAGAAATCCCATCAAACGAGAATCTTGGAACAACTCTAGAGGAATCTGGCGATTATGACCCGAAACTGCAGCGCAGGCTGCTCCTCAAGCTCGACTTGATCGTTCTCCCAACGCTCTCCCTGATTTACTTTTTCTCCAGCATGGTACATTGCATCACCTATCTTTTGTCATAAGGCACTGCTTTAACAGTTTATTCTATTATTGCAGGACCGCTCTGATATTGCGAATGCAAAGGTGGCTGGAATGACCACAGATCTCGGCATCTCAAACTCGCAATACGCAAACATATCCAGTTATTTCCTGATTGGCTATATTGTCTTTCAGCCAATTGGAACTATCTTTATTCGCAAATTCAGACCTCCATATCAATTTAGTACTGCGATGCTTTTGTGGGGAATCTTGACCGTTTGGTATGGATCTCTTTTTCGATTCAGAAAAGTTCTTTTTAGCTAATTCTGTTTTTGTCACAAGTATGTCTTATGCAAAGAACTATGCTCAAGTATCCGGTATTCGCTTTGTTGTTGGAGCAATGGAAGCCATGATCCAAGGAGCTTTCTTTTATCTCTCTTTTTGGTACACATATAAAGAGCTCTCTTTGAGAACCGGACTCTTCTATAGTGTGTCTGCATTGGCTAGTTCCTTTAATGGATTGATCGCTTATGGCATCGAGAAAGATATGTCGCACACTGGTGGCCACTCTGCATGGCAATGGATTTTCATTATTGAAGGGTACGTGCATCTTCATCATATGCTCATACTACGTCTAACGTTTCAACAGAGTTCTTCCCATTGCTTGCAGCTTTTTTGTTGCCGCAATCCTCCCCGATATTCCAACCCGTCCAACATTCCTATCCAAGAAGATATTCCAACAAGATGAATTAGAATACGCAATCAAGCGAGGACGAGCGACTCACAACGCCGACGATGCAAAAATTAGAACAAAGCAAATATTATCGACCGTCCTTCGCCCTCACTTTTGGCTATTAACTATTTGCTATAGCGTTACTCATTTCGCTCTCAGCTCAATCCAAAATTTCTTGCCGACTCTTATCTCGACTCTGGGTTATTCTTCTGCTCGCGCTCAGCTCTTTAGCTGTATTTGCTATGCTTGCGCGTTCGTTACGCTTATCGTTGTCGGATATCTGGCCGATAGACTGCAGCAGCGTGCGAGTCTACTAATAGGCTGCTACCTTGTTACTCTAATTGGCTATGTTCTGCTTCTAGTCTCGACAAACGAAAAGGTTCAGTTTTTCGGTGCATGTATCCTCACGGCGGGAATTTATCCCACCGTCGTCCTTGTCATCGTTTGGACTCAAGTTGTCTTAGTCGGCTATACTCGTCGCGCAACTGCGCTTGCCCTCGTAAACAGTATCGCTCAAGCAATCGGAATCGCTGGAAACCAGGCATTCAGCAACGAATCGCACAACTTTAGAATTGGCAAGGCTGCATGCGTTGGTATTCTAGCTTTAGGCATCTTGGCTACTTCGGCAAATGTTGCATATCTAAAGTGGCGCAATCATCGTAAGGAGCAAGAAAATGATTCGGACGAGGCAAATGAGTTGCGAACACAAAGTTGGGATGATTTGGGTGATGATCATCCAGATTTTAGATACTCCTTTTAAAATGAGTAATGTATATGTAGTTTAGTTAAAACATATTATATGAATTTTATGTTGCCCAACTCTTGCAAAATTTTAAAAATTGTACAAAACCGACTTATACAAACTTCACCTTTCTTCCATATACACGCAGATTAAATACAACAAAAACAAGCACAAGGGAAACAAAAAAAAAAAGACAACCAGCACAAAATCCCAAATTTTAATTTGCAAAAGCCAAGTTAAAAAAAAACCCGTTATCTAAGGCAAAGTCAAACCCATCCATTAAAGAGAGTGGAGAAAAAGGGAGCACTTTACATTGAACAATCTGATTTAAATGTCATCGTCATCATCGTAGTATTCATCCTCAGAGTCTGACGCCAACTGCTCGAAGTTAACCTTGTACCGAAGCAAAGCGCCAATTCCACCAAATCCCTTGACGAACTGCGCACCCTCAGAAGACTTGTCGGTGACAAATTCAAGCGCTGCACCAAACTCTTTGTAGTGCTCAGCGAGCCACTCAATCATAGGCTGATCTTCGATAACTTCCATCTCTTGACCGGTATTCTTGTCTAAAAACTTCTCTCGCGATGTGGCTTCCTGTGACTTTGAAACGTGCACGACAACTGGGTCGCCAGAAGAGCTCTTTAGGGTGTAACGAACAACGTCAAGGTTCTCGTACACAATAATAGTCTCGCACGAGCCAAGATCAAGAGCCTTAAGAGTATCCTCGACACCATAACAGTACTTTCCAGTGTCTTGGGCAATTTCGTCAAAGTACTGGAGAATGAGCTTCTTCTCCTGGATGAACTTAACGTTGGAGAGAGCCTCAGCCGAAAGTTCAATCGCCTGGTTAAATCCGTTCTCTCCGCCATAAGAGACATCAACAATCTTGATGATCTTAGCCTGCAGACGGCCATCAAACATATCAGACTGCGAAAGTTCAGTCTTGAAATCAGCCGAACCAGCAAGAATAAGACCTGTGACGTTGACCTTATCGCTTGTGATAAAGTTCTGAACGGCAACCTCGGCTACCTTACGGACATAGTTGTGTCGCTTCTCATCACGCAGACGCGAGAAACGCAAAGCAGACTGACCACCGCGTCCATGCTTCTTGGGCAGATCGACGGTGAATTTATGAAGTACCTCGCGAGTATTTCCGGAAAGAGTACCAAAGAGAGAACCGTTACCGTCCATGATGATGAAGCCGAATTTGGAGTTGGATTCAAGTAGTTCAGAGAGAGCCTCTGTGTGGAACTTGTTATCGCACAGGTAGAGCGAGGTGTTGATAGGCTTGAAGGGCTCAAAATCGATATTGAGCTTACGCTCTTTTCCCTCGTCGGTAATAATTTCACCGCAGTAGATAACTAGTCCATTCGGAGGAACTCTGTTATAAAGCTTGAGACGCTGCTGTGTAGATGTGATGGCACTGAGGACTGAGAGTCGGTTGACTCGAGATTTGATGTTGGAGGCCGTTCCCTAGATAATGGTTAGGATGGGCTAAGGGATGGTCCAAGGGTGGCAAGAGCAAGAGATGTTAGTACATACGTATTCATCAGCCAACATTTTAGCGATTTGCGGGATTTGAGATCGTGGAGCTATATATGTTAGCATTCTGTATCTGAACTTGTAAAGATATTACAGAAAGAAATCATTCTGAGCTTGTGGCACTTACGAATAATGAGAGAAATCATCGACGTGCCGTTTCCTCGAGCGGCCTCCAAGCTGTAAAACGCGTCAGCATTCCCATCTCCAACAGCCTTTCAGCAAAAGAAATTGCCAGTTATTTAGTATATAACCTGTATAATCAATTACCTCTTGATGAGTCTAAACTATGCTATTAGTATTGTTCTAGCACGATAAAGGAGCAGGAGCACAAACGCTCCATTCGTCAAAGTCACAAGATGCAAATGAGAAGTGTGATACTCACTTTTTGACCTTCCATATCTCGATATTCTTTTCGGCGTCAGTCTCTGTGGTGGCGCTGGGTGCCATGGTGCAGTATTATATATACAAAGAGGAAGTAGGATGGGCTGTAGATCAGAGCAGGCTGCTTCGTTCGATAAGACGAGAACGCGAGCAACAACAAAATAATATAGCAGTAAACGACAGCTGAGATCAGTCGCAATAAATAAACGGCAACCGCGATATCGTCCAAGAGAAGCTGAATTAGGCCGGCTTATCTGTTTTGTCCAGACAGGGCGTGATGGGCCTGTAAAAAAATGTTTTACAAGGACAAATGGGGGTTAGGGTGTCCGCCTACTGACGTAATCGGTCATATATTTCCTGCGTATCTATTCAGAAAACGTTTAGGCATTAAGCGGCAGTTACGTGAAATACAGTCAAAAAAGACTATAAATTGATCGTTATTATGTACAATAGAAATATGTATAAAAAGGCCTCACTAGTCGGCCATCTGGCTCTCCGTGATCAGGTCTGCGATATTAAAGCCTTCTCCCTTTTTGAAAAGCTCGAGCAGAAGACGGCGACGGAGAGCCTTCTCGCGCGCATAGTGCTCAGTCTCTAAGCGGGGATCAGTATTGTAGAATTTTTGAAGACACATAACCAGGAATTGTGCGTCGGCGGACGAGATGTTCATCTCGGGCTCGACCGAACCATTGAGGAGAACGAGACCGTGTGACTCTGCCAGCTCAGAGTGGAAGATGAGTGTCGTATGAGGACGGGCAAATTCTGTGTGGAGCTTGTACTCCAGTAACGAGGTGAGCATGCAGTGCGTCGTGTTGGACTCCGGGAAAGTCCACTGCACAAACTGAATTTCGGAAGCTCCGTCGGGGTTTGAGACGGCTTCGAGAGAGTTGGTGGCGTCCCGAGGAAGGGGAATGATAAACATTGGATACTGTCGGGCATTCGCCCTGATTTTCTCAAAGGCGTCGGCGGGGAGAATTGCGCAGAGAGAGTTGGGGTCGTTAGCGAAGCGTGCGCGCCAGATGAGCTCGACTTCATTTTTGGCGGTATGCTGCGAGAGCTTCTCGACGTCGACAAAGGACGAGAGAGTCTTTATTGGCTTCGTCTTGGGAATTTTAGGGATGTTGGGAGGCGGAGAGGCGGGCGAGGTTGCGTTTTCGGAGGTCGCAGCCGGTTGGGGTATTGGCGGCATCATCTCGCGCTCGCGAAACTTCAAGATATCTTCTTTAAAATGCTCTTTAAGTTCATCGACAGACCCAGCACCTTTTCTGTGAGCAAGTTAGCGCACATGCTGGAAACGGACACAGAGCGAGGAAGAAATACTCTTTCATGACGCGGTCAAGCTTGTGCTTGTATCGAGCGATGATCTCATCCTTCGAGAGCGGCGCAGGCGGCGTCGGGAACGACGGCGACGACGACGACAAGTAGCGCAGGAACAGGCGCGCTGGTGCGCGGTTCCGAGCAATAGACCGCAGCATCGTGGGTTGGGTGGACTGGGTGCGGGCTGGCGGCGATGTGATGTGCCTTCCTATCTCGTCCTGTCTCTGGAGGCCCGCGATAACCCTACCGGTGTGCATGTTCAACCCTACACGACGCGGTGCACAGAGCACGTGACTAATGACTCGCCTCAGTCATATTGTTAGCAATTTCTTGCACGGCGACGGGTTTAATACAGCGTGTGTTCCCGGTTACAAAATACAATTGTCTCGCCCGAGTGCAAGTGCTGCCCGGGGACGCGTAGGTTGTGTGCAGAGCCAGGACGGTTGCCGTGAGAGCGTGGGGGCTGACATAATCTGACAGTCATCTGCCGCCTGAGTGCGGCCTAGCGGCACACTCCGCCGGCGCCGGCGTCATCGCGGGCTTCGTGGCTCTCGCTCTTCCTCTCTCTGCCCTCCGCCCGACCCCCGCTACGAAGACAACTTAGTCGTTGTCGTCGTCCTTCTCCTCCTCCTTCCGCGCAACAATGCCTGCCGCACAGCAGTCTGTGGCCGGCTTCTCGAATCCGCGTGCTGCACCGCGTCCGGCCTTGCGTCCCATACTGCCGAAGCCGCCGACGCTGGCGCCGAAACCTCCTGCGCCGGCGCAGACTGCCACACCGGCCCCTTTCTCGCCCCTCAGCGCGCGCGTTCTCGGCTCGGTCGCCTCCTCCATCTTCTCGGGCTCCTCGACAATCACCTTGCCTCCGAGGCCGTCCGCCGCGCGTGCGAAGACGAAGAAGCGTGCGTCCCCGGACCGCGTCGTTGTCCCCACAGCACAGGGGGGGGCGCCGGCAACGGACCCCTCCTCCACTACCTCGCAATCGGTCGCAGCCGTCTCAATCCCGTCTGCTGCTGCTCTCTCTCCCGGCAGTTCCGCAGATGCTGCTGCCGCTGCCCTGAAAAAGCGCAGGCGTGCAAAGTGTAAGTCTTGTTTACCTTCAGTCTGTTTTTTTAGCATGCTCTTCTTCTGCGCTACGCTGCACTGTTGATTACCCGTTCTTCGCTACTTTCTTCGGGCGCCGTGGTTTTCTCGTCGACGATTGTCGCACTAGCGTCTATCTAAAACATCGCCTTCAACATTTACTCGCTTATATGTTTTTGGTCAGCTCTTTCACTCAGCTCTTTCACTCAGCTCTATTTTATCAATTCTCTCCTACTTTACTCGCTCTCCCACGTGCCCTTCACTGCCACTTCTACACACACGCTTGCGACACTGCCAATCTCTCTAATCGACATTCAATTCGCAATTCTTGCATTGCGCTCTATGCGTCCTGGCTATCGCTCTCTAGCGCATGCGCGTGCCTTCTTGCGCCGTCCGGTTCGCCAGTTCGGTATACCGAGCTGCCAGCACGGTTATCTGCCCGCCTCACTCACTCGACCGTCTACCCAGCTCGATTTCCGCGCCCTCCCGGATTATGCAGCTCTGATCAAACGCAGCCAGAAGAAGTTTTGCGGGCCCATTAGGCTTCTGACGCTAACCTCTTTTGTCCCAGTCACTACTAAGCCCCCAGCCACAGCGGCTCTCTCCCCAGCCACCACCCCAGCCACACTCTCCCCACGTCCCGCGCGCGTCGGCCTCGAGTCGTCGACATCGGCCTCGAGTACCTTGACATCCGCGTCCTTCGACGTCAGCGACATTCTCTCGCCTGATGTGTTCTCGCTGCCATCTGCCGCGCCGACCGGCCTCTGGTGGAATGACTCGGCGACCTCGTACGACTCCCCCTCCTCCTCCACAAACGCCTCCGCCATAGCTGCCGCCGCTGCCTCCCGCCGTCGTCTCGAGCGCGCCAGCTCGACGACCTCTTCCATCACCTCTTCCACCTCCACTGCCTATTTCTCCGACTCGACTATCTCCACCGGCGTCTCGAGCATCCTCATTGACGACGAGTCGTCAAAACGTACCGAATCTGAGATTTCAGACATGATCCACAGACTTATCACTGGCGACGGCAATCCTTACGAACAGAAGAGCATGGAGGTCCGACGGAGCAGTCTGGCCAGTGTAGACGACGAGGAAGACGATATGCTTTTTGCCACGGAGATCGATACCTCGTCAGTGCGACAGCTTCGTGCTGGAAACAGCAGCGGCGACGACGTGGCAAGTGCGCGCCGGAGCCTGCTCAACACCTCTATTCTCAAGCCAAATCTTGGTGCCTCGACATCCATCTCCAGCAGTACCAATTCCTTAGCGCAAGACCCAGCGCAATCTGGATTTGGTGGTTGGTCTTCCTCTGCCTCCTCATCTTCTCACTCCAACGCTCCTTCACCTTCCTCGACTCCGTACTCCACCACAACCACTACATCCACATCCGCGGCCGCGACTCCGATACCCTCTCCCAAGCCAAAGTCTTTCATTCGTAATTCCTCTGAACCGGCTTCCATCACGATTCCAGCCGAGAAGAATTCATACGAAGACGACGCCGAGGCCGAATTTATGCGCAACCGAGAACTTCTTGTTCGCAAGGGCGTTCATTCAATCACCACACACAACAAAAGCCATCGCGGCACTTCAAAACTTTTTCATACCTACAGTAATTCAAATATTGAACCGCGCGATTCAGGCATTATTCTTTCTTCCGGTCTCGCGTCTGGAAACTCCTCAGCTAGCGCCACTCCTGCCGCTCGCGTCTTTGGCGATGATGATGATGACGAAATGATCTCAAGCACAACTTCACATGATGAAATCAGAAGTATGGATATCGACATTGACACAGATATCGACATTAATGGAAGCTCAGGTGCTCTATTTGGTGGTCTTGATAGTCTCGGGATAAATCTGGACGATGATGATCCGTTTACATTTTTAGACCTGGGCGGTAATGAAGTAGTTGAAAGTGTTGGTTGGTGATGGTTTTTTTGAGAGACTGGTATTTTTTCTTTTCAATTTCATTAACTTTTTATTTTATTTTTCAGTTTTATATTTTTCTTTCATTTTTGGAGTGGGTTATCGGCTTTTTTTTTTATATTGAATTGTGGGACTTATTGCTAGTCATATTCTAACTTGGTTTTCTTTTTTGTTCTGCGTTTTTTTTGTCTGTCCGTTCAGTCCATCTAATGCAATATGACGTTAATGGGGAAATGCATATAAATTACTGGCACGTCATAGTAAGTTCAATGAACTTCTTGTGATTGGTCATATAATTTCAGGGTTATTTATCGGTAGATTTATGTCGCTTATTTATTTAAATGTTTACAATACATCAATTGTATTCTTAGTCAAAATGCCTTCTATTTACATATAAAACGCCCACTGCATTCTGTTGATCCGTTTATTCACTCCATACGGAACCTGGAATGGCTCGTCTCATTTGCTGGTTCAGCACGCGAGCGCGCTTTGAGAATTTCAGAGAAAGCAGAGACTCAAAGGATTTGATAGCTTTCGGACCTACTCTACCGCTGAGCAGTAACTGCCGCTCTTCTAATGGCATCATTCTAAGCCTCTTTGCAAATGCTGAAAATCTTGATTGCATTGCGTTCAGAGCATTGGCATTGGCATTGGCAGCATTAGCATTGTGGATGAAAAGAGAGAGCATCATGCTTATCGTCATTAAAGTTGGCTTCAGTATTGCAGTTCGCTTTCCGTCCAGTTTGCACAGAGCCTCAATGGCGATATCGCGCTCATTATGAGGCACGGACGCGTCCAAATCAAAACTTTTTATGATATCTGGATGCCGAAGTACTCTGCCGGTATCTGATAGCTCAAGCAAGCCAATTTCATGCAATGGGTAAATTCCAAACATCTTTACGTACTCTACAATCAGATGCTCAAACGGCAAGAAGAGAGAGAGCAGATGCAGATAATCAGTTGAAAAAGTTTCCGAGAGTGGTATGTTGTTGACTCGCATACGCTCGAGCACTTCCACAGCCTTGTCCTTCAGTTCATCCTTGGAACTACCACTGAAGTTGTGGTGAAGCATACGTTTATACATATTAAACAAACTGTAATACCATTTGGCTCCTGCACGACCATCTGGCGTTGCTTCTTGGTCTTGGCCCCGCTCAAGATGGAATTTATCAAACTGAGAGAGCGCCTCGTAAAATTGTTTCCGTCTCATATATGCTAGCATAAGTCTGTATTTCGTATTACGCGGCAACTTATTGCGTGGATCTTTTGACACTCTTTTGACTTCTGGCACTATACGTGATATTATAGAGTCGTGTGCTATCTTCAATAGAGCGGGATATACTTGCGGTTGTAGACGTACTAGTCTCCGTCGACGCACTCCATTGTCGTCGTAGCTTTTTCCTGAAAACCACATAGCAATTTCGAGCCACATCCTTTTCTCACGCATGGGCGCGTATCGTCTTGTCATAATACGCATGTAATTTGTAGCATAATCCGTGTTCAGCGGCTGTCCCAGACGAATCATCTCGAGAAGATATCGAGCATACATGTTAGGTGTCATTTGTTTGTCCAGAGCTGCGAGTGTCTCGGAACGATATCTGAAACGAGTCTCCGGAGTAAGCACGGTATAAGTAAAAAAGTCCAACAATTTGGAAGGGGACTTTTTTGTTCGGCGCATCTCTGCAACACCCGCTAACACAACGCTATGTGCACATACTTCTAATATGAGTTTCATTTTTTCCAGCTCATCAGAATTAAGTAGCTGAACCTCGTCCACCTTCACATCAATCGCAGCAGAGCTATATCTGCTATGAATCTGCTCGTACTCTCCATACCTCGAGATCGATCGCGCGACAAACTCAGAAAGATGTGCGTACATTCTCCGTTTCTTAAGTTGTAATGTGAGCGAGAGTAGAATCGAGCGCTGGAAAGGTATACCAAATCTCGGGCTACGAACTGCCATGCATTCCCAGAAAATCCAGAGCTCGTTTGCACCATATTGATGAGCAACATATAGCAGGACAGTAATTGCTGATGCTCTGTCGCTTTCATGGAATATAACCTGAGCAGATTTTTGGCCGTTTTCATCTATCAGACCTGTAGTATCATCTATGGCTTGTTTGAATTGACTACCGAATATATCGTTGAGCCAGATAGCGAGAGCTTGTTGAAGCGCTTCGGGAGATTGAGGTTGGGTTGTGAGCAAGGTCATTATCTCCTCCCATTCTTTCCGAGGTATAATATTACGGGCTAGTTGTATAGGAGCATCCTATACAAAAAGCAATTAGTTCTTAATTCACGGACGTGTTTTGACTCTAGAAACCTTACATCTCTTGAGAGAACGGAGCGAACCACTTTAGCCGACCGGCTTCTGCGCGACTGCCGCCAACGCAGCTCGCCTGGTGTCTCCCAAGCGTAAGAATTCAAATCTTCTATACTTGCTATTCTTGCGGAAGTGGCATATTCTCGTTCCCTAGACAGACGAGAAGAAATAGGTGGCGGCGAAAAATCGTAGCAAAGGCCGCCTCCAGTGCAACTTCTCCTGATGCGATACGGCCGGTATGGGCAGAACCTACTCCAATGCTTTAAAGGGAGCTGCATATTAAAGACTAGAAGACCACTGCCTGGTTCCGATAGCCAGAGTTCTCATAGAGCAAGTATTGGATAATTCATGATAATTGCAACTTGTTGAACAAGGACCAGAGGAGGATAAGAATCAATTAATTCTCTGCGGCCCCCCTGAGAATTTTGTGGAGTTTAACTCACGCAAACCGACACGTTGTCGACATCAAACAGCCATAGCATTTTGCACAATCATCACCGCGTCCTGCATCGCTATTGCAACGACTAAGGATAGCTTTGTGTTATTTTGTTTCTACTTTTAAATTTAATACATGCTATAGCACGACTGATAATTCGTTGTTGTTTGCGCGGTCAGCCACTTGATCAAGTTGCCAAATCAGAAATGGTCAAATCTACGCTCGTCGGATATTTAGGTCCTCCAGCTACTTATTCTCATCAGGCATGTTATATTTCATTCCGACTCTATGATTTTTTTTGCTAATAGCGAGAGCAGGCTGTTATGCAGCATTTCGGCCTACAGCAGAATGGTAGCGCGCAGTACACTTTTGTGCCACTGGACTCAATTGCAGGTGAGTGGATGATGTTTTTCTTTTTTCGCAAGTTGTACTAAATTGTCTTTGCTAGACTGTTTTTCCGCTCTTGAGAGCAGACAAGTGTCGTATGCTGTAGTGCCTTTCGCCAATTCTACAAACGGCGCCGTGAATCTCACCTATGACCTTCTACGCAATGCGGATCCGCGGCCGTCAGTAATTGGAAAGACAGATGTCCCTGTGGCACACTATGTTCTCACATCTGCGAAAACGATCCAACATATTGCGGAGCGCGGCGAGAGCGTTGTCAGAGCTGTCTACTCACATCCCCAAGTCTGGACGCAATGCACGAAATATCTATCACATCATTTCATCGGTGCCGAGAGGGTTGACCAAAACTCAACAGCTCTTGCTGCCCAGCTGGCTGCAGCGGAAGAAGATGTAGTGGCAATCGCATCTGTTGCCGCTGCTGGTGTCATGGATCTTAAAGTGTACAAGGCTAATGTGCAAGACGTTGAGGGAAACTACACTCGGTTTCTGATTATCGAGCCGTATGCTGAAGGACGAGAACGAACAGAGATGGACAAATGGGTTTCGGCAGAGCTTGAAATATAATTGCACCGTGCTTTACTATTGTTGGCTTGCAGCATATCATAGGCGTTATTGGTTATTGCCGGTTTGGAAACTGAGAATGGGCTTGTAGTTGTTGTGAATTTTGTTTGGTCATTGGATATTGTGCTAAGATTGTTCGGCGCAAATAAATGTCGCGCGAGCTGATTAAGATCACAAATTTGGCCATAAATATCTATAAAATGGCATACGATTATAGCCAAACGAGAACGAGTAGATTCACTTATAGAAGTAGAAGATTAAGTACAGTACAAATCGAACCAAAGACGCCTTAGAATGTCGTAACCCAGATATATATACAGTGTGTCCAATATACAAAGCACCAGTAACTGGTCAATCGCCTCCCATCAGCTCTCGCCGCTGCTCGTCAGTCAACGGATCTGAATCGGCGGCATAGCTGACCTCGAGAATATCTTCAATTTCTTCACTAACGGTGCGCAGCTTGTCCCGCGTCTGGTCGATGGCCTCTGCGCCGGAGACGAGCCGAGCAGGCGGATTCTCGATGCCGGCGATGCTCATGATAGCAAAGACCACGTCCTTGACGAGGAGATCGGGCGAAAGGTCCTTGCAGGAGAGCAGCGAGCGAACGGTCGCGCTGACAGTGTGCTTGTAGTGATCCATCTGTTTTGTGAAAGCAATCGGGAATGCGAGCACGGTCTCGAGCGAGGGCTCGACGACGGTGACCTTGATATTGAAGGGCGCGACCTCGAAAGCCAGAGCCTCGGTGTAGCCCTCGAGAGCGTGGACGGCGGCGGATACGAGGCCGAGACTAGGAGTGCCCATCTGGCCTACGATGCCGGTGACGGCGATGATGTGGCCGGTCTTCTGGCGACGCAGGTGGGGGAGGACGGTAGCGATGACATTGACAGGCCCATAGAAGGATGCCTCGAACTGGTCGCGCAGATGCCATTCGGAGGCCTCCTCGAGCGCTGAAACGATGGTCTTGATGGGACAGACGACGACGACGTCGAGACGCGCCCACTTGATGAGGATCTCGGCGAGCGAGCTCTGGCAGAGCGGCTTGTTTTTGGGGTCGAGCTCGCATACGAGCACGCGTTTGTCCGAGTACGTCGGCACAAACGCCGCGGTGACGGCGGCCGCCACGTCGGGTTTGCAGCCCAGGGCGACGAGGTGGCCCTTCGCGAGGGCTTCGTGCGCCAGATCGCGGCCGAGGATGGAGCCCGCGTCGGAGATGAGCCAGATCTGGCTCGCGGTCGGGGGCAGCGAGGACGAGGAACTGCTGGTCTTGCGCTGGCCGAGGTCTGGCTCCATCGCGAAGCTGTACAGGCCGGGAATCGCGAGAGTTCCGTACGCGTGCGCCTTGCGCGTCATGTTGTTATTTATATTTCTGCGCCCGACGCGTCTCGGAACCGTTTCGGGTTGTGTCTGCGTGCCCGGCTCCAGAAACGGCCTCTGCGTCGGCCTTCCGACGGAGCCCGGGCGAGCGTCTCGCATGTCAGTGATTGCGGGGCCTGTACCGCCCGCCGCCTCCCACGTGTCAGCTCTCGCTTTTCGCGCTTGCCTTCTCGGCCACCCGATAACCTTCGCGTTCCTTTCCTCGACTGCACTCCAGATGACCGTCACCACGCCAGCCATCGAGCTCGAAGAGCTCACGTACGCCTACCCGAATGGCGTCATCGGTCTCCATGAGATCTCGTTCTCCCTCGCACCTCACTCGCGCGCCCTGCTCGTCGGCGCAAACGGCGCGGGCAAGTCCACCCTCCTGCGCATCCTCGCTGGCAAGACCCTCGCCAAAGCCGGCTCCGTCCGCGTACAGGGCTGCGACCCGTTCCGCTCCGCTCTCGCGGGCGTCACCTACCTAGGAACCGAGTGGGCCTCCAATCCCACTGTCCGCCACGACATGGCCGTCCCTGTTCTCTTCGCCTCCGTTGGCGGCGACGCCTTCCCGGAGCGCCGCGACGAGCTCATCGACATCCTCGATGTGGATCTCTCCTGGCACATGCATGCTGTCTCTGATGGCGAGAGGCGTCGCGTGCAGCTTGTGATGGGTCTACTCCGTCCTTGGACGATCCTTCTGCTTGACGAAGTCACCGTCGACCTCGACGTTCTCGTTCGCGCTCGTCTTCTCAGCTTCCTCGAGCGCGAAACCACGTCTCGCGCCTGCGCGGTCGTGTATGCTTCCCACATCTTTGACGGTCTTGCCAACTGGCCTACCGACCTTGTTCATATCCACATGGGTCGCATTCTCGAGTGCGGCAAGCCCGCAGACATCATTGCCCGCACGCCGCTGCCCAACAGGGACACTAAGCTTACCTTCAACAGCAACTCTGCCTTGCTCGACCTCGCCCTGAAGTGGCTCTCCGACGACCTCAAGGATCGCGGCCGCAGAGAGGACGTCAAACGCCTGCGCTGGGAGGACATCTCGAAGGATGACAAATCTGGTGGCTTGAACGCGACTGCCTTTGAGTCCTATTTCAAGTTCTCACGAGCTCGTTGATTGGTGACGTTTGCTGACTCTCACTTCTGTGCTCCGCTCCACCAGCCTGAGTACTTTTAAGCCTTTGGTTTACTTTTGTTTTTATTGCTCTTTTGTGTTTTCCGTCCTTTGTATCATATGTGTGACTCGGCGTACTTTTCTATTTCAACATGGATTAAAATTCAACATTTTTTTAGGCGTTTTGGGATTTCCATTTTTAGCACTATTCAACAGCTAACTACTCTAATTCAACATCATCGATTACCGATACCGGCTGACTTGTCATATATACTGCATACATTGCATCTGTACTTAGAAAATTTGTTAATATACATATATATTGTGTTTTATTGTGTAATTAATGTTAAATCAATTCAAAAATATATAAAACAAAAAACTAGGCGACAATCCCATCAATGAAAACCAAAATCAATGCATACAAAGCATTACTGAACTCGCCGCTACAAAGCCCATCTGGAAGTATATCTCTCAGATTGTTCGCTTTCATACTCTATTTCCACATTACACATATACTGAATATATATATATATATATATGATTGGCCATAACTAGACATGATACTATTTTTTAATACATTAAGTTTATACTTTTTTAAATCCATCAAACCCAACGCCTATTTACTTGTGCGCAGTAGCCATCTTGTTCAAAGCCGAACCGTACTTGAACCACTCGATCTGCTCCTCATTGTAAGTCTGAGCCAACTCAGTCTCCCAGGTCTCACCATTCTTAGGGTGAATAACGAGCTTCAAGTTCTTGCCAGGAGAAAGGGTAGTAACACCGATGATGTCAATCTTGTCTTCAGGGTTGATGCGGTCGTACGCAGACGGGTCAGCGAAGGTAAGGGGAAGCATACCCTGCTTCTTCAAGTTGGTCTCGTGAATGCGAGCAAATGATCGGGCAATAATAGCAAATCCACCAAGGTAACGGGGCTCGAGAGCGGCATGCTCACGGGACGAACCCTCACCGAAATTCTCACCACCAACGACAACCCACTTCTGATTGTGATCTCTGTAGTATCCAGCAACGTCCGGAACTCCACCGTACTCGCCGGTCATGAAGTTCTTGATCGTGTTCGCCTTGTCGTTCTCAGCGTTGATAGCGCCAATCATGTAGTTGTTGGAAATGTTCTGGAGATGTCCACGGTACTTCAACCAAGGTCCAGCCTGAGAAATGTGATCGGTGGTAGTCTTACCCTTGGACTTAATCAAGATAGGAAGATCGAAAACGTCCTTTCCGTCCCAAGCAGAAAAGGGGTTGAGGAGCTGAAGACGGTCCGAGGTAGGGGCAACGTCGACAGCAACGGCAGCGCGGTCCTCAGGAGGAGCCTGGTAGGTATCATTACCGGGGTCGTATCCGAGAGCGGGGAGACCAGCACCACTGGGGGGAGCGAGCATGAAATCCTTGCCATCCTTGTCCTTCAACGAATCGGTGAGAGGGTTGAATCCAAGATCACCAGAGATAGCGAAAGCGGTCACAATATCAGGGGAGGCAACGAAAGCGTGGGTAGCGGGGTTGGAATCGTTACGTCCAGTGAAGTTACGGTTATAGGAAGAGACGATAGTGTTCTTGTCGCCCTTCTTGATGTCGCGACGATCCCACTGACCGATGCAAGGACCGCAAGCGTTGGCAAGCAACAATCCACCGAACTCCTCGAAAACCTTGAGCTGACCATCACGAGCGATGGTAGCACGAATTTGCTCAGAACCAGGGGTAACGGTAAACAAAGCCTTGGCCTTGATACCGTGGTCGAGAGCGTCCTGGGCAATGGAAGCGGATCGAGACATATCCTCGTATGAAGAGTTGGTGCAAGAGCCGATAAGGGCGACCTTGACCTCAAGAGGCCAGTCGTTCTTGAGGGCAGTCTCCTTCAACAGCGAAATAGGAGTAGCAAGATCAGGAGTGAACGGACCGTTGACATGGGGCTCAAGAGTGTTGAGGTCAATCTCGATAACCTGGTCGTACTCGGCACCCTCATCAGCCTTCAAGAAGGAAGCGTACTTGTCGGCAAAGTCAGAAACAAATCCACGCTTGGTGGCATCAAGGTAGTCCTTCATGCGGGCGTTGTAGGGGAAGGTGGAGGTGGTAGCACCGATTTCAGCACCCATATTGCAGATGGTGGCCATACCCGTGCAGGAAAGGGACTCAACACCCTCGCCGTAGTACTCGACGATGGCACCGGTACCACCCTTGACGGTGAGGATACCAGCGACCTTCAAGATAATGTCTATTGACGAGATGTTAGAACATATGCAGAACTAATAAAAGCAATTCTAATGCAAAAAATACCTTTAGGAGAAGTCCAGCCTGACATCTGACCTGTGAGCTTAACGCCGATGATCTTAGGAGCCTTAAGTTCCCAAGGCAGGCCGGCCATGACGTCAACGGCATCAGCACCACCGACACCGATGGCGAGCATACCGAGACCACCAGCATTAGGAGTGTGAGAGTCGGTACCAATCATAAGAGCACCGGGGAAAGCGTAGTTCTCGAGAACGATCTGATGAATGATACCAGAACCAGGCCTCCAGAAACCGATGTCGTACTTGGCACAGGCAGTGGCCAAGAAGTTGTAGACTTCCTTGTTGATGTCAATGGCGCGGGCAAGATCCTTCTCACCGCCAATCTGAGCCTCAATCAAATGATCGCAGTGAACAGTTGTGGGAGTGGCCACGGATGGCATACCGGCAGACATGAACTGGAGAATGGCCATCTGAGCTGTGGCATCCTGGCAGGCGACACGATCGGGACGGAGCTTGAGGTATGAGACACCACGTTCGATGTCCTGCTCCTCGGGTTTGTCGAGATGACCGTAGAGAATCTTCTCGGCGAAGGTGAATGGCCGTTGAAGACGTCCGCGGACAATCTCAAGGTTCTCCACGTGCTTCTTGTAGTTGATGAAGGAGCTCTGCGAGTAGGAAAAAAAAAGAGAACGTTAGCATGAGCTAGCGTGACAGCCATCGGCGGAACAGAGTGCGCGCGTTACCTTTTCCCAGTTGTTCTGGGAGACCTTCTCATCAACGATAGTAGCAAGGGCCCGGGTCTAGACAAGACGGTTAGTTCGGGCGGAGCCGGGGAAAATTGCAGTCGCGAAGGAGTTTTACCGAGGTCTTGTTTAGACGAGCGACGGAAGCACCCTGCGAGACCGAGGGTTAGCGAGAAGAGCGGAGAATTGCGGAGCAGGCGGCAGTGAGGGCGCACGTACGGACTTGAGAGCCGCGAGCGCGGGCAGGCGGGCATTAAGCAGCATGGCGAGGAAGAGTGGGAGGGGAGGAGGACGCTGGCTGGTGGAGAAGCAGGAGGACGTGAAGGTGCTGGATCGACGGGGAGATTTATTTGCGGTGAGCCGACAGCGACGAAAGAGCAGATGTTGGCGCTAGGCTTCATTGGGCTCAAAAACTCTAAAAGTTGACCTGCAGACCAGGGATTAGGGTAGCAGTGCCGCAACGCTGGGACGGATGTGCCGGGGCACCGCGATAGGGCCAATCAGCGATGCGGCAGTTGCCTGCTCTGACCCGCGCTATATGGCGGGACTCCGACCTCTCTCCGGCGGGCGAATCAGGCCGCGAAGATTTGCAATGGCGGGCCCGGACGAGACGGAGTCCAGCAGCAACCTCCGAGTTGCTGGAGCAGCAGAATAATGCGGTGGCTCGCGATGCAGGCTACTGCTCTGCTTCTGCCTGGCACTGTTGCGCTGCTGCGCGGCATCGTCACCGTCGCGGGCTGCTCCGGCGGAAGGCTGGCCTGGACCTGCTCTAAGTGCGCGCGGCGCTTCGCTCCGGCGCCACGCTTCCGACGCACGCCCGCCTTCTCTCTAACTAATCCTCTCTCCGCGCGCGTTTATTTGTCGACCATCTGCCTCCATTTGCCCATCCTATCTGCTCCTCCACGCGCAATTGCACAAACTACGACCCGGCAGAACCCGCACCACCGGCCCGTTACAGTTCGCGTATCCGCAGACCACAGCCGCCGCGCGCACACTCGACGACCGCTTCGCTCCGCGTGCCGGCTCGCCGCGAAAGTCCGGGGTATTATCGAGTGCGGCGCCGCCTGACCCGGCCCGTCTTCCCCCATCTCCAGCTGCCCCCGTCTCCAGATTACGGCCTGCAGCTCTGCGATTCCGCTGTGTGCGAGAATTGACGACCTCGACGCGATTGTTCCGCCAGAAATCCGCCGTGTCGGGCGCCCAATTGCCCTCGCCAGTCTGCTCATCGCCCATCTGGACACTTGCACGTGCCACTATCTGCACTGCAATCGCGACGTCATCGGCATCCTCCCTCATCATTCTACGAATGCGCATTGTGTCGACTCAATGCCACTTCCGAGGTGAAGCACAGTCTAGTCTGGTCGCTGAATTTGAAATCCCCGCTATCCTGCTTTTTCTCCATTCACTGCTCCACAAAACAGCGTTCGATATTATGTGCAGCTCCGGCAACCGATTCTTTTCTACATTCATGTGCTCGTAGTGGTAGACAGTCACATTTCAATATATAACTTGTAGAGATGTAGTCTATGAAAGTCAACTGTCGACGACAGATCTAATCATGATAGCCTGTGCCAGCTTTGTTTCTGACTTTCTGCCGCGGCTCGCATATTGTGCGACTGGCGCAGGCTTTTCACGTGATCGTGGGCCATCCACTACTTATTATTCAAACTGACGAAAACTCTATGACGAAAACCCTTTATCTGAAACCCTATATATGAAACCCTATGAAAGCTTGCTAACAGTGTGCATTTCCTGTAATGTGCTCATGCCCTGATATTCGTCCATTCAAAAAAAATTGTAACTTTCTGGTCCCTCTGCCATTTGCCTATATACACTCTGATTTTGTTAGGTTGTTCCTATCCTTCCATCCTATAATTCTCTTCCAATCTTCGTACAGTATTTTGCCCTTCTTTTTGGGCATCATTCTCGCCTGCTAGACCTTAGCATCTAGTTCACCCTCCTCCAAACAACCTCCGCAATAAGAGAAAATACTAAAATTTAAAGAACTCAGTATTTGTGTACCTAAAAGAATTTTGTATACTAGGATTTGGGATATGCCAGAATTTTGGTATTCTACTATTTACCCAAGGATATTATTGCCGAATGGGACAAAAAATCACAACCTGAACTAAATTTTTTTCTATTTCTTTTGCGCGCCTTTGTTTATACCAACGATTTTGCCAGTGTGATGCCATCTAGAGGAGGGAGTGTCACGACACGAGTCTAATAATACATCCATCAGAGTGCAGGAGCGCGTGGTGCTTCTTTCCACGGCAGAGTGCTGAGCTATTGGTTTTTGGTAATATGAATGACTATAAGTATATTAATTCTTGGTTATGCTAAATTTCGAATCTACCAGTCTTAAGGAAATCTACCTTTAAATAATATAGTCAAACACAGGATCACAGCAGACACATGATGATCTACACTCCCCTCCAACCGCATCTTCATTACTATCAATAGAAGGAGATTGATATACTCCCAACTGACCTTGCAAATGAAGTAATTTCCTAGGTGGTTCACTCGTCAACCTAATCCCATGAACTTCATTCTTTAGCACTTCTGCAATATTTGATTCGTTATCCAGTAAATCAGTAACTAAGGCTCGTAGTTGTTTCATTTTGCTGACTATTTCGAGAATTCCTTGCGCTGTTACTGATGTGTGTGTTATGTTCAAGTATGATAATTTTTGAAGATTATCGCCGATTAATTTTAAATGATTATCATTAAAATTTTTGTTATCGCTAACATCTAATCTCCATAATTCATGAAAACTAGTAATTGCTAACATAAACTCAGAATTGAATAAAATATTAAAGCAACGACCTATAAATAGCTCCGATAATCGAGGTGTAAATCGTAGCAAATCAATTATATTCTCATCTGACAATTCTTTACCATGGTTTGTCAAATCTAGATAGACTAACTCAGGACAGAGATTATCAGGTAATAGTTTTGTATTGATAAGACTAAGATGTCGAAGTTGTGACGGTAATTTTGGAATGCGGCTGTTATTCAATGTCGAATCAGATAAATCAACGTATAGCAATTGTTGCATTTCGTTCAAATTCAGAGCTAAAGTCCAAGTCGGATCATCTGACGACGTGCTATCATGATAAATTCTGCATTTTCGTAATGAGAAAACCTGTAAATTTGGCATATGCATAACGAGCTCTGTTATTTTTCTGTGATGAAGGGGATAACGATCTCGGGCCTTCTCAAGTCTCTGCCTCGCAGGTTGATCGATAATAAACGCTTCCAAAGAAGGAAATAATATGAGATCTGTAGGCATCTTTGTATTTTCAAACTCTTCAATACTTTTCTTTTCTTCATGACCTATATGGAGATCATCGAGATCTTCTTCTTCATCAGAATGAGAAATATAGTTTGAAAAAAATCGTAAATAGCAAAGTGAACCTAGAATTCTTCGATTTTTCCTTAATGTGTTAAAAAATGTAGTCATGAACTCGAGTGCGATATGTACACTTTCAACGCGACCCATTAAATCCCATGCATCATTAAAATATTTCTTATCATTATAATTCCATATTTTGCTTTCCCAAGAATTAATTCTTAACTCAATTTTTCCAATTTTGGAAACATAAAATGAAATAAAAGTTTCACGACCGACTAATGATTCAAGTAAGATTTTCCATGGTTCCATCCATTCTGACATTATTTCATCTTTCTTCACTGCATCGTAGCGCTCAAGAAATCGCGGTAATGAAATATATCGTTCTAGCATATCCTGAGACTGAAATCCGGTAATTGGATAACAGTCAACAAGAATATAAGCAGCCTCATATGATAATACACTGTTATTGAGAGAAGATGTATATCGATGACGTCTTGGCTGAGGAAGGATCGCAGCAGTCAGTGGATTTAGCATGCTAATTCTTATCATTCCAGGAGCTTTTCTAGTAGCATGTAGAATCCTTCGTCTTGATAATTCACTTTTTCCATTTTTTGAAACTTGGCGATGAAGATGATGATGCTTGAATGTGTTTTCAGATTCAAAGTATCGCCATGTCGTTGGATTATCATCAACAATTGAGAACCAACTCTTTGAAACGCATTGAAGGGCGAGCAATGCGTGATATGGCAGATAGGAAAGAATTTGAAGTATTATTTCACAGGGAAGATACTCTACTGGGTCGCGACCCATCACTAAAGTTCTGTCCTTGCCCTGCTAGATCAGGTAACTGGAGGATGTAGCATTCATGAGTCGCTTGCCAGCGCACCTTGGGACAGCCAGACAATGATGTCATTTTGGGAGTTCAACAGATAACAATCGACACAAACCCCACTGATGCTTGCATATATTGCGTTGGCTCTCGACGTACTTAGTAGAGAAGCTGCCGTCCCTTATTTTAATCAGATCAATCCACACAAGCTTGAAGAGACAGGGGCGATGGCACATCCATCATCATCTCCTTACTATGCTCTTTTAAATCAATCGTTGCAGAATCAAGCTCCTCCGCCATTGCCACCCCATCCTGGAACACCTCAACAGCAGCATCAAGTTCCACAATGGTCTGGAGCACCAGCCTCGCCTATTTCTCGCCAGCAGCAGTTACCTACAAGGCCGCAACATACAGGAGCGAATGTTCCTGAGTATTTAAGATCTGCTCAAGGAGGGGTTAATCAAGCTCCTCAATTTCCTCAATCGCCGCAACAACAACAGCAGCCGAAGCCGCAGCAGTATATACAATCTCCTCCTACTCAGCAGCCTCAACCACAACCGTCGCAGCAGGCTAACGGCTCTTCAAATTTATTTATTCCTCCATCATTAAAAGATAAATCACGAGTTGAATTAAATCAATTACTGCAAGATGATGAGACATTAACTGCATATTTCGAAGCAACTCATCCATCATCAGCAAAGCATGTACAAGCAATCGATCAATTATCAGCTAAGATCTCAACCGTGGGTCAACGAATTTCTGAAAAAGAAGAGAAAATATTGCGAAGACGATCAGCAACCGAAACTCAACTTCGTGATGCGCAGAAATTGGATGACGTGTGGCACTCCAAAGAAAAAGAAATGTATAATGCATTGCAACCGTATTCTTCGTCTTCTTTAAAAGCGAGGTTGAGTTCTGCTACAGCTGAAGCTGAGCAAGTGTCTGAAGCTCTTGCTGGTTCATTTCTAGATATGAATGGTCGCGGTGGAGGAGTTGATGTTGGACAGTTTGTGAGAGAGTATAGACAGGTTAGAAGGATTTTTCATTTGCGAAAGGAGAGACTGGAGAGATGGAAGGAGGAGAGGGTCGGTGGTCTTGCGAGGAATTAGTTTTTGGCTAATTTTTTGATTGTAATTATTAAATCGCAACAGATATTAATTGATATTTTATGATAGTAGTGACATGACGCTCGAATCCTTGCTGAAATTATCTGACACAGATTAATATATTTTACCTATTTTAATGACTAATATAACTGATTTGATATGGATTGTAATCAGATCAATTGACTATGAAGTTTATGGGGATTGTGAATTTAATTATGATCGGTCTCGAGTGATTACGGTCAATACTTTGCTAGAATACTAAATTATAAGAGCTGCTAATTATCGCACCAAACTAAAAGTCGTACAAAGGTACCAGAGTTGCAACAACTACAAGTGAAATTCCAACTAACCTATAAGCAAAATCTTCATATTCATACTAAAAAATACTTAAGAAAACTGGCAGAAATCAAGCTGCAATCAAGAGCAAAATAATTCGAATCAAATATAAATACTAAGTAACGTGTAATATTGTAAGGCGGATTCTAGGAGATAACTCACTCCTGTCACAATATTAGCTTTAACAGTTGTATGTTATAGCTAATGATACAAGTATTTGCTATGGTCCTCAATATCCAAGATGATACAACTCTGCAGCGCGATACCTCCACTTATATAGACAAATCATTGTACATGTAACCGCAGTGAATAGACATATCCTGATACAAATAGCCTCATTTCATATTAAACATATCCTGATACACATATCCTCATATCATCTTAAGAGCCTGACTTCATTGAGTGAATATTCCTGCATAGGCTAATGTCCCCTCTTTGAGAAACAATGTGTCCCATCTACCTGATGCTGTCCACAATATTGCTTCGATAAATCCAAAGCCGTAGTCTTTAACAAAAACGTAATCGTAGTCTGTTCTTCATCACCATCCACAAATTTCATAAAGACTGAAAGCCATTGGTCTTTTTGCGATGTACCTTGATTGCTGAAATCTCCACTTGAACTGAACCGTCTTTGTATCTTCAGAAAGCTTGCTGCTCCGAGTCGGGGGCCTTGAAATAATCGTCTGGGATTGCATTCTGCTTGCGAGGCTGGCTGATGTGGAACAAAGGTCCAATATACTTCGTTCTTAAGGATGCCACAAGTTCGCGATTACGCATATTTTCGACTGCCGGGATAACACCCTCATCATTAAAATCTTTGTCACCTTCTTAAAGTTCCACATCCGCGTGTCGCATATAAGGCTATTTCGCAATTCCGGCCTCTGAGCCTCTGAAGGGGCTGTCGAGAGGCCAGATAAGGTAAATTAAATGCCTTCACCGCTGTTCAACACTGTCTCGCACACGCGTCGACACTCGATAACTCTTACTATCCATTACACGATCATGCAACACGCAACTAAGCTCGCTGAAGAATCTTTCAAGCAATTTGGCAATCAATTTAATAAAACGATAAATGAAATTAACCGTAAAGTGGTTGAATCCAGAGGAAAGCAAGAAAGAGAAAGCTTTACAAGTCGTTATGTTGATGTTGCATCTAGTACCAATCTTAATTGTGTGATTATTAGTACTCGACATAGTTTCTAAGGTCATGTAACGTGGATTGTGAAAGAAGTAGGTGGTAGAGAATACTACGTCTACTTAGTGCCGCAAAATGTAACATGGGCAATTGAGAACTTAGGAGACGGTGGATATGAAAATTGGTCACTTAAAGGTACCAACTGGGTACGTTGGGGCAAAGTTGTTAAATTTCATGGCCACTGGGATAATAATACCATGGGAAGTCCATACGAGATCAGAAATCGAAGCGAGTTTCCTGGGTGGGAGGATATAGATGGACCTTTCGATTATGTTACACCAAGAAGGGTGTGAATGGGATAGTTTAATTAGATTCATAATTTAATAAATCTTAAAGATACAGGCAGTATCCATTCGATTAGCGGGGCTAGTTGTACAAGGATTTGTCTATTCATGAAACGGAGTTAACTGTACAAGGATAAGTCTATATATGACACGGAGCTATTTGTATAAGGATATGTCTATACATGAAATAGGGCTATTTGTGTTAGAGTCGTTAAATATAAGTGGAGATATCGCGCTACAGGGTTGTATCAGCATCGGAAATAACGGATCATAACAAATACTAAGTATCATTATAACATACAATTGCTAAAGGCAATATTGTGACGGGAGAGAATTCGCCCTGGATCTGCCTCTTAATATTACTACATGAGTTTAACTTTTTAATCCAAGCCAAAAAATAAATCTGAAAGGTTCAAACTTGCTTCACCTAACTAGTTTCTAATATCAACTATTCAGTTGAAGTAAACTATGCAAAAATAAAGATAGAAGTAAAAATATGGTTAGGTTTATAGATTTTCCAACAATATTATTAAATGATATTTTAAGCATGACAAAGTCAGATGTAAATATACTCGTGAAAATGACGTGCAGTCAATTTTTGTACCACAGACACTTATTTCGGGAGACAGGATTTGATTTCTCGATGAGTACACATCCGTTTTATGGCCAATAAATTGCAGTTACAGAGGCCAATAAAAATCTGAGCACAAAACCAGAATCATAAGAGAGCAAAGAAGTAAAAAGCAAAATAGCAAAAGACGACATTTCACCAGTTATAGACAAGTGAATATAATTCGTCGCATTTTGATTTGCTTATCAATTTCATACAGCTTTTAGATTTCCGATGCTTAGATAGCTAAATTGATTTTCGACAATAATTCCTAGCTGATAAAAATAAGTTGCAGGAATAATAACAACATACTTGAATAAACAAGCAATCGCAGAAGTATATAGATAAGATCCAGAGCATTATTTCGTGTTCCATTGCCTCTACCAATAATGAAAGTCACAAACCATGAGGGCAGATTGCTATCAAAGAAATTCAGGAAAGATACGCCAGCCAGGAGAAGGACAATCCAGTGAACATGGCACCATATCTCAAACTACAAAATGAGACTGTTGAAGCTATTTCAATCAAAATTAGAGGATAAATGAGCTCCCGCAAGTATAAAGGAGTACATTTAGTGGTTAACTATTTCGACTATATTTTGGCTAAAGTAGTTAGCTCCGTAGATTTCTATTATCGGAATCGTCTGCTAGGGAATGGCGCAATGCTTTGCATCGACAATACTGTCAGTGACGTGAAGTGATGGATGCTTTTCCCGATTGTACAATAAAGCTAATTGCTAACTTAACCTTTGAACTGTGAATTAGAAAAGCATCATAGATAAAATGCTAATGCATTGCCTCTGCTGTGGGAATGACGAATACAGAGCGATGATTGTGGGCGGAACCGGGCTAGAGACTGTCAGCATATAGGGTTTCGTGTTTGTCCCCAGATTCGTGGCGCTAAATTGTGGGGGTGAGGGCTGAACTGGTGGGGATGCTCATGCCACTGCCGGCTCTCAACGCTCTGTATACTCCGATATCCGGATTCTTGTATTCAGTATTACACGCTTCTTTTTGAGCGGACGGAAGTCACACCAAATGGTGGATTCCTCACTGACGTCATCATCACAGGTCAACGAGACTGAAGATGCCGTCGATGACGTCGATGAAGGGCCTGAAGGGGTTGATGGGCCAGCGTGAGTGCTAAGCATTTGGCTACCGAGCGCTTGTAGCTGACTTGATTTCTAACGCATTCACTAGCTGTCTCGGGTGTCGAAAGCGCAAACGAAAGTGCTCACGCACACAGCCATGCTTGTATTGCACAAAGTTCAGTATGTGAACAACAGGAAAGGTGCGATTACTACTTCAGTACTGACGCTTCAATACGAATTAGATCTAGAATGCGAGTATGACGAAATGAAGACCAAACCGAAGCTAAAAGCAGGAGTGCTTCAGTCGCACTCTGAACGACTCGATAATCTTGAAAAGCTCTTCCTTGGTCAGAGTCTACTCCTCCGGAATCTACTGGTCCCAGCGGCGAAGGATATGAGTCGGCTTGCCGAACAAGCAGCTCCTGATCTGATTGCTAAATTGAGCAATTCCTTTGCGAGCGATCAGAATAGAAGTGCGTCGAATGGGTTGTATGAGTCTCTGCAAGAGCTGGGGCAAGAGATAGGACTACCCAACCGAAAGCGCGATAGATCATTATCAGAGGATCAGGAAGCTGCCGAGGAATCGACTAGACGCAGACGCACTGTGAAGATCAATGAAGAGTCACACAGGACGTGGAGCGAACCTACTGAGTCTGTCAACCAGTCCAAAGGCGGTATTGCATTGCAACAATCCACGAAACAACGGCACCCAACACAGTCTACACAGCACTCTCCATCGACTAAGCAGATACACGATACTCGAATCGTGATGGAATCTAGTTCAAATGAGCCGCATAGCCACAACGATCTAATGCCTTTACTTTCCTCTTTTCATGCTACACAATCATACCTTCCTCCAGAGGACATGATATACGATCTTGTCGACTTGTATTTTGATATCAATCAGCCATGGATTCCAGTTCTTCACCGTGACACGTTTAAGCCGCAAGTTCGAAATCCTTCTGATCGCCTTAGACTGACGGTTATCCTGCATGCCATCGTTGCCGCAACTTCACGGTTCTCAAGAGATTCTCGACTTAGCGATCGAAGAGTTCGCGAGAAGCTTTGCAATGCATGCCGCCAATATGTTATTCTACAAAGCTTGGAGTCTTACTCAGTTGAGAATGTGCAAGCTACAATTATTATTGCATTTGACTCGATCGGTGCTGGCCGCGGACCAAAAAGCTGGGCTTTAGTAGATTCAATGACACGAACAGTTGAACACCTGCGACTATCATTTGAAGAGGATGAAGAGAACTTTCACGAAAACAAAGGAAACAGCAAGCCGGGCACTCCTCCACTTAATCAAAAATTTATGGCACGAATGACATTTCTCAGAAAAGCCGAATCATTCATAGAGCAGGAAGAACGACGACGAGTCTTTTGGAATGTGTTTTTACTGGATCGGTTTTGCTCGATATCTACTGGCTGGAATCCTAGTTTGACAGCGGTGGACGTTAGGCGAAGACTGCCCATAAATGGCGAGTACTGGAGCGATAACATTCCTCACCGAGGTCGCTATTTTGGATTTCAGTCTGTCAGACCAGAGACACCTCGAGGAGATAGTGAAACACCGAGTACGATAAATGGAGACCGTTCGTCCATTGCTGGGAGTGGAGCAGATGATTGCAAACTAGATCTTGAAGATGAAGTGAAGGGTCTTGGAGGATTCTCTTATTGCGTCGAAGCATCGGAATTCTTGTCTGCAGTGACACAATTCTTCCTGCAGCAAGATGTGCAGCCCCAGTCGCTTACAGAATTGCAGGAGTGGATGAATGGATTTAAGGACCTTGATCTGAGACTCGCTCAGTGGAGATCCAATCTGCCAGCCAAGTGGCGCGAAGTTAGACTACACCCAAAGCCGAAACCCAAACTTGATCCATTAATGGATCAGAATCTGACGCTTGCGCATATCACACACAATAGCTCAGTAATCTTGCTGCATCAATTTGTAGCTTATCCGGTAGCGCAGTGGCAACTGACATCGATGATGCGCTCCTCGCAGCGAAGCTCGGCCGAGACTTGCCTAGCAGCAGCAAAGGAGATTTGCAATATGACATCAAGATATTTGAACGCTATGGACGGTATCGTCAATCCTCAGTTTGGGTTTTGCTTGTTTGTCTGCGGACGTATGCTCCTGTGCCACTCGTCGTTTACGAAGACTGAACTACTACCAGAGTTTGCGATCATAGTAGATAGCTTGGGCGAATTGGCACGCAGATGGAGAGGTGATTACTATGGTGGGATGCCTGATCGCTCAGGAGCGCCAGTTCGACCTATCATAGATATTGGCGAGAGGGATAATCTCTTTGCCAGGTTTCAAAAAAGCTTGATTAACACGCAGATGACAATGAATGAGAATGAGAAGATTGATATCCGCGCGCCAGTTTACGCAGCCACCTCAACTAGAGAGATGGAGCAGTCAATTCCTCCATCGCCTGCATTGAGTAGTCAGAAGTTTGTGCTGATGAACGAGGTATACGATTCGTCCGCTCGTCGAGAAGAAGGAGCAAATTCGGCGTCTCCACCATTGTCGATTACATTTCAAGCAGATCGATCGATGCTTGCCCCATTCTTTGTCGGCGATCTGCCTACATTTTCATCAGGGGATACAAGAGCTAGCTCGCCGCTTGAATCGTATAATAGTCAAACTATGGAGACCGAGGTGGAGGAAGTGAATGGAAAGGCAGAAGAGCAAGGCGCTGGATTTAGCGCTGACGATATGGCACCTTGGTTTGACGACCCGCAATTTTCAGAGCTGGATCGCGTGTGGACGTTTGGAAATCCGGATTAGGAGTTTACAAATATTTTAAGATGTGCTATGAAGAGAAATGTAAGAAATATGACACGTTATTTACAAATAGACATACTAGAATTGTACTATAGCCAAAAAAAACACTCGCCCTACGCCAACTACGAAACAAAAGCAAATGACAAACCGTGCAAAATGCAATAGAAAAAATAGTAGGAAATCAAGCAGTACGAACTAAGTACGGCTAATCTCATTTGAGAGTAAAAAATTTCCAGTTAGTGAGGACCATTTTAGCAACGAGAGCGATTACACCGCCAGCTGCCATCATACAAGCAGCAAAAACTGCAGCACCCCAATAGCTTCCGTTGTTTGAATCGATGATGGCACCAGCGACGGGCATACCAAAGAGAGAAGACAGGGACTGGAGAGCAGAGACTGCTCCCATGCGGGCGCCGACTTGCTGCATCGGAGAGATCTCGGCGATCATTGGTTGCCACATTGTGAAGGCTATGCCGGATGAGAAACCGTAAAAGCCAGCGTAGAGCATGATTGCGACATGGGAAGATGCAGGGATCCAGAGCGCGGTGGTGAGGATTGCACAGAGGAAGGCTCCAAAGATGTACATGTTGAAGCGACCAAACTTGTCAGCCAACAATCCAGGTAGGACACGACCAAAGCAGGAAGCGGCGTTTTGGATAGAAATCAGGTAGGAGGAGAGGGTAGCAGAGAAACCATGGGCAACAGCATGATCGGGCACGAATGAGATGGGAATGAAAAGCCCCCAGTAGGCAAAGAATATAGCAGTAGCCGCGATACCAAATTCAGGTTGGCTGAAGGGTTTTAGATAGTTCTGGTACAAAAGAATTGGTTGGCGACCGGGAGGCTTGAGACGTGAAGAGACGGTGAGGCAGCAAAGGACGGAGAAAAAGGTAAGGAGGAAGCCGACAGAGCGCACGCCCCAGCCAAAGCCGGCGCGACTCTCGACGTTGCGGAAGAGGATTGGGATGACGACACCGCCGAGCGAGGAGCCTGCATTAGCGATGCCGGAAGCGGTGGCACGACGCTTGACGAACCAGGTCGAGATCGACGAGACACATGGGTTGAAGATGCAGGCAGCGCCCAGGGGGGTGCAGATACCCTGGGCGAGGATGAACTGGTAGTACTCACTACAGAGCGAGGTCATCATTATCCCGAGGTTCATAACGACGGTTCCGACGATGAGCAGCTTGGTCGGGCCAAAGATGTCGTAGAGCCTGCCGACGATGACTCCGCCGAGCACGGTCAGACAGGTCTCGAGCGAGGTGATCCATGCGATTTGCGAGGAAGAAAAGGCCGCGAGCTGGTGCTTGCCGTAGTATTCTGTGAAGACGCCAATGACCTGGATGTAGCCAAAGGAGGCAAAAATACCGCAGAAGG
This sequence comes from Myxozyma neotropica, assembly GCA_030568295.1. Classification (NCBI taxonomy): domain Eukaryota; kingdom Fungi; phylum Ascomycota; class Lipomycetes; order Lipomycetales; family Lipomycetaceae; genus Myxozyma; species Myxozyma neotropica. The sequence goes on from JAJLTU010000033.1 coordinate 139,308, forward strand.
AGCCAAAGACGCAGAGCCAGGCTGGATCGATATGAATGTTAGTAAGTAGTCCTAGCTGCAGTGCGAGAGGAGGGCGGGCGGGATGGAACACACCTTTGAACCCATGATCCGGGGGATAGAGCTCGTAGGACTGGAGCTGATACGGTGAATCGGCCTCGCCCTGGACGTCAGACACGCTCGCCTTCTCTTCGGCCGCTTGTTTGAGTTCGCTGTCGCAGACGGGGCTGGCGACGAGGAGGTCGAGCGGCGCGGAGGAGGACGAGTCGCGGGCGACGAGCGCGGAGTCGAGCTTCTCGACGGACGTCATGTTGGCATGCTCGGTTGCAGGAGCGACGTGACGCGCTGTCGTTATAAGGACTTCGCAGCACCGCGGCCGGCGCTCTCTCTCGAGGTCGGATTTATGCTCTGAATCGCGAGATGGGCCAAAGTGGAGTAGCAACCGATCCCGGTGCTCATTGGCTGGAGTTAGGGACAGGCGCCCGGAAACGCGTCCGCGTATACGATGACCAAGACAGTACGTAAGCTGGGCAAGGGCACTCGCATCAGGCAGCGGGAGCCGATACCCCCGCGAGAGCATATTGCCGTGTGGGGGCGGGTTCGACTTGGGCCGGGCAAGGGTGGAACTTCGGCTACGTTGGAACCGGCTGAATGCAACCGGTTGCGGCAGAGATCGATATATAGGCTGGCAGCGGCGGTCCTGATCTGGTCCACCTGCGACTACGGCTCTCGCGATATACAAATACAATTTCCAAATATAGAAATGGCTACCGGGTATGCATTTGCAGTTGTCAGCTGGTTTGCTATTGGACGTAGTCGACTAACCGCTTCCTTAGGCGCTCCTTCACACTTAACTCGGGCTACAAGATTCCCGCGCTCGGGCTCGGCACCTGGCAATCCCCCGACAATGAAGTCTACACTGCCGTCGTGGCCGCGCTCAAGGCCGGCTACCGCCATATCGACGCTGCTCTGGTATGTGAACTGTTACCTGGTGTGGTGTTGCTGTTGGCTGACCAATTGCGTGCGTATGTGTAGTGCTACGGCAACGAGAAGCCCGTTGGCGAGGCCCTCAAGGACGCGGGCGTTCCCCGCGAGGACATCTTCCTCACCTCGAAGCTGTGGTGCACCGGACACACACGCGTGGCCGAGGATCTCGAGAAGTCGCTGACGTCGCTCGGTGTTGACTACCTGGATCTGTACCTCATGCATTGGCCGGTGACGCTCAACCCTGCCGGAAACCACCCACTCTTCCCCACGAAGGAGGACGGCTCGCGCGATATTCTGCCGGATGACCAGTGGAACTACATCAAGACTTGGGCCTCGATGCAGGATTTGCTTAAGACCGGGAAGGTACGCTCGATCGGCGTCTCGAACATGTCGACCGTACATCTCGACGCGCTGCTGGCGGCGCCTACCACTACCGTTGTTCCTGCCGTCGACCAGGTCGAGCTGCATCCATACAACCCGCAATTCAAGTTGCTGAACTACACGCGCGAGAAGGGAATCCATATGACGGCCTACTCACCTCTTGGATCTACTGACGCACCGCTCCAGCAAGAGTCGATTATTACAAAACTCTCAGAGAAGACCGGAAAGAGCGCTCCCCAGATCCTGATCGCGTGGGCGATCTGGCGCGGAACGTCTGTTATCCCAAAGTCGGTCACTCCCAGTCGGATCGAGGCCAACTTCCAGGACTTTGTTTTGTCGGACGCAGATGGCGAGCTGCTTGATTCGATCTCGAAGACTACGCAGAAGAGAATCGTGCAGCCCAATTGGGGTGCTAAGATTTTCTTGGACGATGAATAGATTATGTATATTTGTTTAAGTTCGTAGGATTATATAAAATAAATTTCCTTACATTAATATGAATAACCTAAACAATATTTTAGTATGATTTTAGCACTAATAAACAGATTCTATTACACTAGGATAAATTTCGATCTCGAAGACCAGGCAGAAGAGAATTGAACAGCTAAACTCGGGTACTTGAGCTAAGATTATCTTGGACGATGAGTGGATTATGTGTAATTTGCTTAGTTCGTATGACTATAGAGTAAATTTTATTACATTAATATGAATATAGTATTATTTTTTTTCAGTATGATTAAAACACTTCTATCAACTAATTAATTCTATTTTCATTCTCATCGTAGAGAATCTTTTGACCGGAGTTCAACGACTCCTGCAGCGCACGTGCAATCTTGACAGCGTGCACAGCTCCAGAGAGATCGATAGGAACAGGCAGATCATCCAGCACAGCTCGTGTGAACTCGTTTGCTTCAACACCAAAAGCAGCTTGGAAGCGCTCAAAGAAAGTCTGCGGGATCTCGCGGCGGACACCGGACTTGTCGTGGATGTTGACGAGGTTCTTTGCAGGTTCCATGTTGACAGAAAGCTTGCCCTCTGTGCCGCAGATCCATGTCTGATCTTCCTGTCCCGTAGCCATCATGCGAGTAGCATAGAACGTAGCGATCTGACCGGAGTAAAACTCGACAGTGCCAACTGCGTTGTCAACGTCTTTGTGCTTGCGGAGATCAGGCTCGATCGCGGTGACTCCAGAGGCAGAGATCGACTTGACCTTGACATCCTCGCCAAAGAACCAGAGTGCGAGGTCGATATCGTGGACGCTGCAGTCGACAAAAATGCCACCGGAGAACTCTGCGTACTGGACAAAAAAGCCGGACGGATCAAGTTTGTCACCGGTCTGACCGTAGTAGATGATGGGCTTGCCGATAAGGCCTTGGTCAATCTTAGCCTTGACGTCGCGGTACGAAGCATCGAAGCGGCGCATGAAACCGCACATGACCTTAAGATGGGGATTGGCTTTTGCGGCGACGACGACTTCCTGCGAAACGGTCTCAGATGTCGATAGGGGCTTCTCGGAGAGCACATGGAGGCCCTGCTCGATTGCCTTGACAGCTTGCTCGGCGTGGACGGCAGTGACGGTGGCAATGAGGACGGCATCGAGGCCCTCATGGAGCAGCATTTTATCGTAGTCGTCGTAGATGGTGACGCCGTAGGGCGTTAGGTTCTCCTTTGCCCATGCGAGCTCGTGGGGCGCGGGGGTGAAGGCCGCAACGAGGTCGGCGCGGGGCACGTTGTTGAGAAGGTTGTTTGCATGGCGCTGGCCGATTCGGCCAAGGCCGGCGCAGGCGATGTTAAGTTTGCGGACTGGGGCCATTGTCGAGAGAGTGATATGGAGATAGGGGAGGGAGAGAACGGGGAAGAGGAGGTATAAATGCAGAGCGCAGTCGCGTCGCGCTCGCAGCAGTGCCGCGGCTCAGGGCGGTTGACATAAGCCACAGGTCCTTGTGGGGAAGCTTCAAAACAAGCCACGGCTGTTTGGCGCGGGGGGTCCGCGTTGGGGGCATCAGCCCTAGTCCATATCGGGAAGTGCATTTGTGGCAGTCGGAGCGCTTTCCGGTGGAGCGGGATACGTACCTAATCTGGTAATGTATACCGCGACTTGGCAGTGCAGATTTTGCGATTTGTGAACTTTGGCAAATAGGAGCAGCAACTTTACTCGATAATTCTGCGCTGATATAAGGCCAATTCAGGGTCAGGCAGGCCGCGCGGGCAGCAGGCAAAGCTGGGACGTGGGGACTCGAAGCAGCATCGCGCGCGCCCCGCACTAGTTGAGGTCCCGCCTCGAGCGGACTCGCTTCCCCGGATTTGCTGCCGCTCGCCTTTTCTCCACTTTGTCCCCGCCTGCCCTCCCTCCCTCTCTTCCTCTCTCTCTCGCACTCACTCCCCCGCTCTCTCGCTCTCTCTCTATCTCTCTCTCACACCATGGCCCCCGGCAGACACGGCTCGCGCTCCTCCATAGCCTGCAAACGATGCCACCAGTCCAAGATTAAGTGCGACGTTTCGGCGCTTGGCTCGCCCTGCTCGCGCTGCAAGGAGCGCGGCATCACCGATTGCGAGCCAATACAGAGCAGGCGCGGCACATACGACCGCAAGGAGTGGCTCAAAAAGGTCAAGGCTCGCAAAGAGGCACAGGAGGCAGCACAGCAGACGAAAGACGCGAGCCAGACACCGAAAGAGCCGGCTTCGTCCTCCGCTGCTCCGGATTCCGCGTCGATTACTGCTCCTACTCCCCCTCTGTCCACCACCCCTTCCTCCTCCTCTCCTGCGCTAGAACTCCTTCCCGAATCACCTAATATCTCTCCCGCGCGCCTGGCCCTGCTCCACTACGAGCACTGCTTCGAGAAACCCCCGCCGGACATCCTTAGCGCGCTCGTCCGAGCCTACTTCAAGCACATCCACCCGACCTTCCCGATCCTCAACCGTGCCTCCTTCGCTGCCAGATACGAAGCAGACGACATTCCCTTCCTCCTCCTCCACTCCATCTGCTTCGTCGCCGCAACCCACGTACCGCTCTCTGTTCTCTGCAAGCCTCATCTCTCGTCGCCCGGCTCTGTCGGAAAAACTGCCGTCTCCACTCGCAAAGAAGCCCGAGCCGAGTACTATCGCCGTGCTAAGCTTCTCTTTGACTCTACTGCTGAAAAGAACCAGCTAGTGCTGGCTCAATCGTGCATTCTGCTCTCCTTTGACGGCGACAAACGTGGAGAATCTTGGAACACTTCGTCATGGATCGATGCCGCGACTACTGTTCTCGAGAATGCAAAAAAAATCACTCAACCCGGTCTCTGGCGTCGACTGGTCTGGATCCTCGTATCTCGCGACTCTTTTTACGCAGCATTACTCGGAAAACCTCTCAGAGTCCATACCGTCGCCACCCTGCCCTTACTCACCCTCGCAGACTTTGAAGACGACCCGGATCTGCCGAATACAGATATTTTTGGCACGTTCAATCCAGACCTCGCCCTATACGTCATCGAAGTCTCGACTCTTACTCTTCACCTGCGCGAAATTGTGCTTGCCTCCCGTCGTCCGCTTGGCATCACTCAAAGTTTTATTCTCTCCACCTTGCAGTCTCTCGACAAATGGCGCACAAAAGTCCCTAACGCTCTGCGCCTAATGGCAAACTCCCCGGGATCTGACCTCTACATCTATGCCGCTGGCCTCTCTCTGATGTATAACCACCATCTCATCTACCTCCACCAAATGACCCTCACCGTATCTTCACCTTCGCTCTCTTCTGCCTATGGTGTTTCCAGAGGCGTTCTTGGTGCCGAGGCCGTCAGCGTTGCAATTGCTCAGGACGCTGTCAGTCAGATCGCTGACCTTGGATCATCTCTTGTCACTTCATCAAGCATACCATTACTACCTCCTGACTCTCACAATAGCTTCTTCATGGCAATCGTCATGCTCTTTTCGCAGATCCAATCTATTTCTACATCAGCTACTCGAACGCCTGCCGAACAACTGCTAAAGGCGCAACTAAAAGTATGCGAAATGGTAGTCTACAAAGCAAAAGAATCCTGGGACCATGCTGATTGGATCCTGAACCTCTCCGAGTCCCTTCGCCACAAGCTCGATTCTCTGGCTGAAGAGAGAAAAACGCTCAAGCTCGAAGAGAAAGCGATTATCTCGCCTCAGAGCCATATCCGTCACGAGGAGCGCATATTCACGACTACTGCAATGAGTACCCGCTCCTCAATAGCAATCCCTGGTGACTATCCTCCCGCACCCCCATCCCTAGACGAGGACGACGACCGCGACCCGAATCTGAGATGCGGCAGCACAAGCAGCGGCGACGACGATGATTTTATGTGGGGACTTGGAGATTCATCTTACGCTTCTTCTAGCGCAACCTCCGAGCCTGGAAGCGAAACTATGTTTGGTTACGACCTTATCAACGAGGAAGATCTGGAGATTGCGACGACTACTAAAATGGCGGACCAGAAGAGTATTGATACTATGGGGGTTGAGCAAAATGTATTTCAAGAGATGACGGAGTGGTTTGTTAATTTAGATGCATATGTCTAATTTTTTGTGAGTTTGTGTCTATTTTTGATTCGAGTGTCCTAAGCATTATACGAGCGGGAGTTTACGGTGGATTATTTCAATATACTATTATCTCTAATTACTAAACAACATATCCGTAAAATTGTTATCTGCGTCCTCTCTATTGTCTGCAAATTCTTGAAATCCAGCAAGCATTGACAAAAAATCGTCTACCTCTTTGTCGTCTATAATTAGCGGTTCTTGTTGTTCCGCTTGTGCAGAAGCTTGTGAGGGCAGCTGGCGAGAGCGAGGACGTAAATGAATTCCATGTATCCGAAAATATTCGTCATCTTCTTCATCTTTAATACTGTGTACCTGCTGAGGTTGTGTGATTGCTGTCACTGTGGATGCCGTCGCAGCAGGAGACTCTGGAAGAGCTTGATTCGTAGACGGCCGTATCAAGGTCAACACTCTGTTCCGAAGAGCATCAAACAATGCAATTATCCATATTGCATGATCCCATTGCTCGTGAATCATCTTCAGCGCATCTCTCACGATTTCGAGATTTTGTAAGACCTGGACCACTTTTCCATCATCGTATGGCTTTATCAATAAGAGCGCATTGATCAGGTATGTTCCCACATTCAAAAACACTCCATAGACATCTTGAGGGACAATGATTGAGCTATCTGCCATAATCATCTGTGCGTGCTGTAGCGCGTGTTCAATCGCATCGTCGGTGATTACGGCCGATACCGACTGTAGGTCCGAGTCAAGCAGAGACAGCTGGTGCAAGTATAACAACACATGATTATAAGCAAGGCCAAGAGCGATTGCATCTGAATTTTTTGAAGTCGTACCCAGACTAAGAGAAGTCAACGCGTTCTGTGTCGTGAGAATAAATTCTTGTACTTTATCGCGATTGGAATCACGAATTGACCGAAAGTGAACAATGGATCGTAGAATGAGACCAAGCTCGCAGATATACAGAGAAAGCTCTTGTCCCACCTCGGCGTCAAGCAGCGGCGGAGTACTGCATTGATTGAGATCTATCCGAAGTGGCTTTCCGCTAACAACACTCACAAACGCATCCTTTGAGACCAGAGTCCACCATATACGTCTCCAAAGTGCACAGTCTTCTGTAGACAGCTGATGCAAGCCGACAGATTCAGCTATATTAATTGCAGTATTGAGCCAAGCAGTTGCACCCCAGTACTCGCCCGGCGCAGTTCGGTTCCAGAACGAGAGCAATATGCATGCCTGGATTGTAGTGATCTTGGAGGGCTCATATGAGAGATCGAAGAGACATTTTGCGCGCGTGTAGAAGAGCCGGCGTGCGGCTTCCTGGGAGGAGACAAAGTCAAGCAGAATATCGCTGTCTCGAAGATGAGTGACCGCGGCAAAGCAAATGGAATTGAGTAGAATGGCCGGTATTTGCGAATCACAGAGCTGCTGGCGCAGCAGCTCAGGGTCGACGACAGGCAATGACGGGTAGACGTCGGTGAGGAAGAAGTCAATGAGGGACTCAAGGAGGTCAGGAGGTGGTAGTTCCAAGCAACCCTGGCTCTTTAAAAACTGAACACGGTTAGGCGAGATTGTATGGGAGGCCGCACTGGCGGAGGAGGGAAGATCTAAATCCGAATCGAAGGAGCCGCGCAGGAAGGAGAGCGGGAAAGAGTCGCTGATGAAGTCGGTGCTGCTGCTGTTGCTATTGTTGCTGAAGTAGTCATCGCCTAAATTATCAATTTTGTTCTCATTGGATCGAGTCATAGAAAAAGAGGATGCTGAAGACAGAACGAGGAGTGAAGAGGGAGAGGAAATAATCGAAGAGGAGGACGAGGAGAAACCGTCAAAAAGAAACGGGGCATACCTGGCCGAGAGCGGCTTCACAAGTAGAGCCAGTTTTCCTAAAGACGATATACACCGAGCTGCAGCGCACCAAAGCTGACCGAGCAGGCAACGGCAGCAGGACAGCTAGCTACGGAAGAGAGCCGCGGTCTTGAGCCGTCGACTTGAGCCGTTGACTTTATTCGGGAGCACCGCGTGGCGTGCGGCTCCCCCGCAATCATTGTTTCGGTCCTCGTTCACTGCTGTTTCGAGCAAAGCGTCCGCAGCTTCTCCTTTTGCACTCATTCGCAAGAGAGAACTCGCAGAGCGTGTTGCTTAGTCACATATAGATGAGGAATTGACATTATTAAACTATCTCTTAGCAGTAACAAAAAATGATAATCACAAATATACGAGCAGACTACAACTGCTTCCAGTGCTTGATCTCGCCCTCAGCAACATAACCCTCAACCTTTCCCACAATTCCCTTCACGTCCATGCCGAACCGCTCATAATTGCTTGGTCCGCTCGCAGAATATCCAAAGCTTTTCATGCCGATGCTCGCCGTGCAGAACCGCGCCCACACCGTCGGCACGTACTCCTCGACGCTCACAATGCGCGCAGCCGACCCCAACACTGACTGCTTGTACTCCTCTGACTGTCCCTCAAACACGCAGATGCATGGCATCGACACAACCCGTGCAGAAATGCCATGTTCAGTCAACACCTCGGCAGCCTTCGCAGTGTACGCAAGCGCAGATCCGCACGAAATAAGAGTGACAACTGCATCCGCACATTCCTTGAGCACGTATCCACCAAAGGTAGTCTTCTCTCTGCACGTACCCTGCGGCGGAAACTCGGCCGCGTCACGAGCAACAGAAATCAGAGAACTCTTCGTTTGCTCGCGAAGCGCAATCTCCCAACAGCCAATAATCTCTTCGCCAGATGCAGGTCGCATAAACTGCAAATTAGGCATCGCCCGCATCAGCGAGTCAACCTCGACCGGCTGGTGGGTAGGCCCGTTCTGGCCCTCCTGAAACGAGTCATGCGTAGCAACATGGATTACCTGAAGATTGTTCAGTGCTCCCATACGCACGCCCGGACCAGCGTAGAGATAAAACATAAGGAAAGTCGCCGTCGACGGAATAAATGCACCGGGCTGAAACGCAGCAATGCCGTTCGAAATTGAGGCCATAGCATGCTCGCGAATACCATAACGCGCTACCCGTCCTTCATATGATCCAGGTCCAAAAACGACGTGGTCGCTCGCACCCAACTTGTTCGCACCCCAGAGATCAGCTCCACCAGCAAACATTTGCGGTATCTTGCGGAAAAGTTGGTTAAAAATGTGACCATTAACCTCACGAGCGGCACTCAAATTCTCAGGCGGAGTAACGTCCGCGAGTAGAGACTTGTAGTCGACTGGCTTGCCAGCCAGACGCGAGCAAAGCTCCTCACCAGCTGCAGGATATGCTTCAGAATAGTCCTTGAGTGACTGCTCCCACTTGCTTTGCTCTGCTGCGCCACGTTGAGAGGCCTCGGCAAAGTACTCGTAAATCTCGGGAACGACGTAATGATCAGGACGCTCGGTGCTGCTGCCGATAAGGCGCTCGACATCTGCATCCGAGAACGTACCATGATGAGCTCCTGCCGTGCCAGCCTTTTCAGTGTTATAGCCAATAGTTGTGCGGATATTGATCATAGTCGGCTTGCCAGTGTAAGTCTTTGCGAGTTCAATCGCGTCGACTATAGAGGCCACGTTCGTGTCCCCGTCAAAGACGTCAATTGTGCGCCAGCCCATTGCACGAACTTTAGCATTGATGTCCTCTGTAACAATCCAAGAGAGTGGTCCATCGCAAGTAACATCATTGTTGTCATAGAGCAAAATAAGATTGTCAAGGCCAAGATTGGCAGCAACAGCCATAGCTTCGACTGCAACGCCCTCCATCAGACAGCCGTCACCAGTAGTACAGTAGATCTTGCCCGGAAGAAGATCTTCAAAGCCAGGTTTCGAGTATGTAGCGCCCAGCTGCTTCTGTGCAATAGCAAGACCAACGGCGCTGGCAACACCTTGTCCAAGTGGACCGGTAGTGAACTCGACTCCATCAAACTCGATCTCGGGATGCGCGAAGCATCGCGTTTCATAACCGTTGCTCTTCGGGTGGCCATAGCCGCGCAGCTCCTCCATCGAGAACTGCTTATAACCGGTGATGTGCAGCATGGAATATTGAAGGATAGCGGCGTGTCCGTTCGAGAGCACGAAACGGTCGCGTGCGGGCCACGAGGGGGACGCGGGATTGAAGCGGAGGACATGCTTCCAGAGAGCAACAGCGAGAGGGGCCATTCCCACGGCTGAACCACCGTGACCACCACCATGCTGACGGCAGCAGTCAAGAACCAGTTTACGGATCTCGCGAACTGCGATGGAGTCGAGGTCGGAGTTGCTCTTTGAGGCAGCAGCGGAGATCGTCATGTTGTTGATTTGATTCGAGTTGATTTGCGCTGAATGCAGCTGAGCTCCTTGCAAGAAGTAATAAGCAATAGGCAAACTATTAAGCAGCAGAGACAGAAAAAATGATACAGATAAAATCAGAAACAGAAGACAGACTCAGAATCTAACCCGTATTTGTATCTCTCACTCTACGCGTCTTCGGCTCTCTTCTCAATTGAAACAAAGCCGCGGGCCGATTGCCGAATACAGTGCCCATTCCAACGCCCGCGTGTTATGCAGCAACAAAACTTACCTGCAAATTTAATTTACAAATTAATTAATTTTCTATTTGGTACTCGGTCATATGGGGCAGCCGGGTCAAAAAAATCCAATTTATGTATTCGATGTTATCCTACGGACTACACATTCCTCTAATAATTTCCAACTCTGAATCACGTGGACTATTCTCTAGTCTTCCTCTTCTATTTCCTCCTCTACTTCTTCTATCGAACACCCCATGACGAAGCCTTCAGATGTGCGCGATTGCGGACAAGAGTGCATGAGAAGATGGATGTTACAGATCGCGAGGCAGAGCTTCCGAAGCAGCCTCGACTAACACTCAGTGGACACTCGCGTGGTTCGGAGATCGTCAAAAGCGGACGTCTGGCATTACCCTTGATAATGAATTCGGCCAGCTCTTGCTGATTCTGCGGATGGAGGCTAAGCTGAACGGCTACTAATCTCTGACGAGGTTGGTTTAATTGACTTTAGCCAGAATAACCCGCCGGAGGTCTTTGAATGTTGAACAATCACCTGAATTGCGCTAGCGCAAATGCGCGTAGAAATACAAATAAATTATAAGTCTAATATTCTATGCGGATTGCAGGAGATAATTCGTTCCCGTTAGATTATTAGCTTAGCAATTGTATGTTGTAAGTATGCTAGTATTTACTATGATCCTCAATATCCCAAGGTGATTTAAATCTCCAGCGCGATACCTCCATTTATACAGACAAATCCTTGTACAAATAACCGCATTCACGCATAGACAAAGTAGCCTTATATTATCTTAAGAATACTAATACAAATAGCCTCATATCATCTTAAGACATATCCTGATACAAATAGCTTGATTTCATCGAGTGGATACTGCTTACATCCTCTTCAATAAGTAGTAATTCGCGATTACTTCATATTTCATCCTTAAAAAGTATAATATAAAGATTCATTCATATATTTTCACCGATGTAGTCCAATTATGAATACAAAGACGACGATTAGACCCCGTCATCAACTGAACCCGCTTGCCTACTGCTTCACGCAATATTATTCGATAGATGCTCCACCTGTGCAAACAAATTCATGAAATCCTGAAATCCCCAACTTATTTTATTTTCGCCTTCGCTATGCTCTCCTTTAACTAATTTATCTAACTCTGCATTTAGAGTAATATCCTCCAGCTCGAGCTGTGTTGGCAGCTGTGAATATTCTCGACTAGAAGTCGAGACTAATTTATGGTGCTGAGTAAAATCGATACGACTCATGTGCGTACTTGATGAAGTTGCATTTGTAGATTGGCCTTCCAGTGTGCGACGCAGTTTCCCACATAGCGCTAGAATCCAATCCGCATGATCCCAGTAGTCTTGCACCTGCACAATAATCATCTCACACATCTTCAGTTGCGAGCACAGAAGTATCATCGCCTCTGGGTTATTCACATCGTTATGCAGCTGCGTGAAAAGCATTACAATTGCCATAAAAAAACTCGCAAACGCATCCTGCGGAAGATATTGAATCAGCGAAGTTGTGACCAGAGAGCGCGCTAAATCGGTAATCTGCATTGCTGCATCGCCAGCTACTATGCCCGCGAGATCTGAATCTGGAAGTGACATCTGATGTATGTAAATCAAATGGTGTCGATATAGCAGCCACAATGCTGTCGCATACAAGTATGCTGACGAATCAGGAGTGCAATTGTCGCGATTCAAAAGTTGGGGAAGACTTTTGTGCCAGTTCTTCAACTCTTGATGCATCTCAAGCACAAACTCATTTCCAACATGATGACGCGAGCGGCGCGAGATGATGCTGCGTAGAATATTACCGAGTTTGCTCAGCTCAATTACATATACAGCCTGCTCGGTCTTAAATCCCCTACCATCGCCGGCAATTGCATCATTCTCATCAATTTCAAAGTCGGCAATTTCGAGAGGGACAACATTACTTTGAGCTATATGAATTCGCAACGGTTTCCCTAGCAGCGCAGCACAAAAACTATCGCGTGTGCATAAGCACCACCATATTCGCTTCCACCATCGCTTCTCATTTGCTGGCATACTCGTCGAAGACAGCGATCGATGCATTCCAAGACTTTCTGCCACATTCACTGCAGCATTAATCCATGAAAATGTATTCCAGTAATCGTTAGGCAGCCCACTCCAACATGAAAGCAGAATTGCGCATTGGAGGAGTGTGATTTTGTCATGCTCATAGTTCATATCAAAAAGAGCTTTAGCACGTAAATAAAACACTCCTCGAGCTTCTCTTCGCGATGCAAATCCGTATCGACACAGCAAGCTGATTTCACAATGCCGTGCGGCAGCAAAGCACATAGCATTAAACAACATCCACGGTACATTACCTTGCGCATATAAGTGCTCAAAATTTGCTCGTTGAATGATAGGATAGACGGGATGAACGTTAGAGAAATATGTAGATATCAGAGCTTCACATACTTCTAGAGGTGGTAAAGTAAAACTGTTTTCGGCCTGGAGAAGAGCAATCTCTGCTGCGCTCATATGAGCAGGATGTTGAAGCGAACGGCATGGATCTATCGAACGATTCAGGTCTATGGGCGGTAACTCCATAACTATGGATGGCTTATTTTCTTCTTCAAATTGAGGTTGGCGTTGTTGAGGCTGCTGTTGCTCGAGTTTCTGTGAGAAAGCTTGCTCGTGCTCCTTTCTAGGCATACTCAATCGGATATAATGCCTCTCTTCTTTCTGATTGTCTTGGCTTTGCACGTTCGGGAGCACAAAGTTTGGCGGAAACGAGTCACCAAAAAATTCAGCAGGATTTCGGTCGGATGATGAAATTCCACTGAAGAAGTATTCAAATATAAAAGACCACCTTCGCGCATATTCAGATTGGGAATCATTTTCGGCTGCGGTCGAAACCGCTTGAGTATCCGCCTGGAGCTGTGCTTCCTGTTGCAGGAACTGTGCCCGCGATTCAGAATATAATTGAGAGAAAGAGTCAAGTAAGGAGTTCGGGCTTCGAGGAATGTCATTGATGTTGCGTGAAGTGAGAGGATTTGGAGAGAAAAGGTTGGAGATGGGTGCCGATGCAGAATTCGAGACATCGTTGGCAAGGCTGTCAGAGACTTCAGCTGCGTCCGACAGGTAATGATTCTGTAGTGGACCTGAGATCTGGGGGGGTCGTTGTAGTTCATATCGAGGGTTCTGGAGCGTGGAACTTTCACAAGAAAGCTGTGAGACGCTCGTTGGAGATAAATTTGGTAATGGGTGAGAGCCAGATATCGAGCTGTTGTCGCGAAGAGTCGAATGGGCGATTTGTTGCTGATCTACCATAGTAAAGTCAATTGAATGCATGGCCGGAGACTGATCGAGACGCTGTTGCAATGGTAGAGGAATAGACTCTAGAGGCAGTCCATTGACAATGTTGGGGTCTCTAGCAATTGAGCTCGTGGCGCCTATTTGAATTGGTTGAAAAAGCTTTTGTTGTCCCTGTATCCTCTCGCGGATTCCGCGCCGTGACTCGAGGAATTCGCAGTCCGAGAGCTTCCTCTCCTGACAGTTACTGCAGGGGATGCCGTGAGAGATGGCATCGCATTTGACTTTTGCGGTGTGACATCTGACGCAGGCAAATGACGAGCGATATTGCTTGCGCATACCACGTACACGGTCAGGTTTGCTCGTCATTAACGACTTTTAGAGAACAAAGAAGCGTGAAGGGAGGCAGATGGGCAGGGAGAATAAGAGGAGGAAAGGCAGACTGGCGGGCAAAACAAAACCCAAGAGAATCATGCCATTCACATTGACCTGACAACTGTAGAGCAAAATCAGGCGCCGGTGTCGTGCCCATTCGCGGTCGATTCTGGTCGATTGATAACCGACTCTTTGCAAGAGTCGGAGACAGGCAGATAGAGAGACGAGAAGCGGACAAAGACTGCTTCTTGCTCATGCATGTTAAAACAGATACATATATTTGACGACGGTTAGGTTGGATTTAGTTTGGCTGTGCTGAACCACCCCTCATCGAGGACCGTGTAGTTTCTGGGGCGGCTTTGGCAACTATGGTGCGCCCAAACCGGCCCAAACCCCCGTCGGCCTTATGCCTATGACGAAGATAACCCGCAGCTGCTGTTCTTCATGACGGTAGCCAAAGCGCGACATTATCAATTCTGATAAGCATAAAGATTGATGGCTTTCTACATTCTCTTTCAGTCCGTACTGTAGGGATGGTATCCATCAACTCGTCAATTACAGTAGTACTTTTCCCAGATTTTTGGCAGTTGTCGCGGCGGCTGTATGATAAATGCGCAATCTCCCCGTGACGACATCTTCTACTTTGAGCAAGTGCCCATTTATGCGCAGCATATTCTCATGGTGGTAGTCGAAGCTGACTACAGCCGACCAGCTCACAGTTCAGTTCACTCCTCTGCGAATTAGGGCTTCCCACATTTGACTTATTGCCCGGTCGGGGGCACAGGCTGTTGATTTACCACCGCACTTGCATATGTATGTACACACATGCGCATTCACTGTAGCGCAAACCAGTATAGCATGTATCATACACGCATGTTACAAAGACTTTCTTGCACTTCATTATCTAAAATTGTATCATACACCACCGGTAGCTGATATATCAAATACCCGCCAAATCCTTAACGATAACGCCATTCCCGGCAACCTTCCGCAGAGCCCCTACATCCAACTGAATGCATTTGCACGCCACAAGCCTCTTCAGATTCGCAGCTGTTGTTAGATACTTAGATACTGCCATATCTGTCGCATTTGGTGATCCTGAAATGTCGAGATACTCAAGGTTCCTCGCCAGCGGCAATGCTTCAAACACTTGTCGTCGCACCGTAGCGTTATATCCAATATTGAGCTTCCTCAAATTCGGCAACAAAAATATAATCAACTCAATAACGCTCATATTTTTGGCAGGAAGAGATTTTCGTCCGTATGCCAAAGGATTGCTCACAAAATCTGATGTTGGCATATTCGAATTTTGAATCTGATGCTGCCCAAAGACAAATGATGTAAAATCGATGTGCTCCGAGTATTGCAAGTCCAATTCCGTTAGTTCATCGGGATTGCATCTCGCTAATACGTCAATCAGTTGTTCCCGAGTATGATTATACCATGACAAATCTAATATTTGCACATGCACAAGCTCAAACTCATCCAGCTCTCTCTCAATCGCTGCCGCTATCGGCCGTCTATATTGCCGACTCCCATCAACTGTCACACAAGGTCGCAAACTCTCTCCTACAAAATGTCGAAACTTGAGCTTATTGCATCTCGGAAGCCGAATTATAGATTGTGGATGCTGAAGTTCTGACCAACTAAGATCAATCATCTTCGCATTAGGAATCAATCCAGCAAGATCAAACTCGCAGACTGCATCACTTATCAATGATACATATCTACAGCGAAACTCCTCCAAATCAGGAAAGGCATTGAGCACCGATATTATCGACTCTACCTTTAGACGTAGCATTTCGTTAGGTTGAGTATATGGAAATGTGGAATATTCATCATGGTACGGCTGTCCTCCAATCCGCAACACTCGAAGACGATGAATCATCCTAGAATTCACAAGCTGATCGCTTACTCCTAGATCTGACATGTCATATCTCGTCAGACTATATTGTGCATCCAAATTCAACGTCTTCAGTTGTGCCATTCTTCCGTCCAAAAATAGCCTCCAGATATCTGCTGTGCATTCTATCGGCACCGAGAGCTCGATAAGTTGTTCAACTACCGAGAATGAAAATGGTGATTGCTCACGCATTTCATTAGATAGTAACATCCCCATTGCAAGCGTCACTTGCTTGATATGCACCACCTGCAGACTCGGATAAGGGAGTCCTCGACGTGGCGGCGGGTGGTCGATATTGGAATTGTCCGCTCCTCTCAATGTCGTAAAGATGCAGCTCAATGTGTCCGAATGATTAATGTTTCGAAGAACGATTTCTTCTACATTTTTCTGACAGATTATGGAAACATGACGCATCATATCTAAAGTCACCGGTCGCTCAGAGTACCCAAAGTCCAAGATAGACGTCATTTCCAGCGAAGATGTGACTAGCTGATTCCAGTGTTTATTAACACATTTCAGTCGGCGCCGCTCAAAAAAGGGAATGTACTCTAAAATTATTAATTGTAGTTCTCCGGGAAGTATGCTGAACAAGCCGCCGTCACTATTGCTATGATTATTGATAGCGGAATCTGTTGTCATTGCTGTATCGGGAGGATACGATAAAGCCATCTCAATCAGTTTCTGTAAGATCAATTTTAGCTATCTTGATTCAAACAATATATTAAGATCAACAGCGTGGGTCTTACTGAACCGAGATCAAACATCATGTTGTATCTTGTCCCCTTTGGATTTTTCTTCTGCTTAGTATAGCCCGCGTAACTCATAGGCGTTTCTGCAGTTGCGCATATCTCCCTTGCATCGATCAGCTCCTACATTATTGTAAGCTTATCAAGATCATGTTGAAAACTGAATAATGATCGAAACGTACAAGCAAACTCTCGTTTGCGATCCCTGCTTGTTCAGCAAGTTCGCACACCATAGATGCTAGCCAGTAGTCGTTCAAATCTTTACTCAATTTCATAGCCAAACGATATCCCTTAATTGCCCAATTAGATCAAATTCTCATTATACTGGTCATGTACGAGAAACTCACATCTATACGCATCGGATATATCTCCACCAGTTCCAACGCAGCAAACGCAGCTTGCTTGTAGGCGCCTCGAAGTAAAGCTGACTCAAACAACCGATTGTAAATAAGAATATTCGTGGATGGTCGCCTCAATTCATTTTCAAACCGAATTAAAGCCTAATGCCATCTGTTAGATAGAAGTCTTGCGGGCACATTAAATCGAGTGTAACAGTACCTGGTTGAAAATCCAGTACGCTGACTCGTACTGCTTGCTCTGCATCGCTGCTTCTCCAAACTCCAAGAAAGGCTGAATCACCATCCATGATTGCTGTTGGCCAACAGCGTTAATGAAGCTCAGAAGGTCAATGGATTCCTGGTGGTCGTTCTCCAATATCTTTGTCCAATCAGTATTATGGAAATTGTCCTCTTCTACGACGTCCTGAAGCGTTTGCATCTTTGAACCAAGTGCAAGTCAATGTACATCAGTTATGGTAATAGCAGTCCGCTTTAATAAATTGCGTGAAAACTGATAATGACGACCAGACTTTAGGATGGTTGGGAGATTTTTAGTAGGTGAAATCAAAACCTAATCTGCGAAATCGAAAAGTCATCGATTGAAAATTTTGAATTTAGCTGCGTACCCAGATCCAACCTTATATCGCGTTTTCTTACTCCCTCCGCATAAGTGCCAGGTATCAACATGCACGGCTAAGAACAAGGGAACACGATGTAAGGTTTTGGTACGTCAGCATGACCGTAATTAGTAACCAGCACGGGCCTTAGTCATAGGGTTTTCGTCACAGGGGTTCTGTCATAGGGTTTTTCGTCATAGGGTTTTCGTCATAGGGTATATCAACAGATGGAAAAGAGATTCGTATTTGGGACTTAGAGCCGATGCCACT